>VZTM01021168.1:3338-20902 GCA_013400555.1 Jacana jacana
TCTGCCTTTAAATAAAAATAGGAGTTTCAAAAGTTACTAATACTTTGATTTAGAGATGAGGAACTGAGACATTTTAGTGGACTGAGGTAGCCTACAGAAGCTGATAACTTCACTGAATTCTAGATAATTTGAATGCTTCATAATGTGCTAAAAGTGTAGTGTATTAACTTAAAGTTACTAATTTACTTTTGGATTTGGGGGGGTTTCTTTCTAAATTTAGGATGATGTCCTAAAGTCTTGAGACCAATCCCTTGGATGTTTAGATTCACACCATCTTTAGGTACATTTTCCAGGAAAGATTTTTCCTTGACTATCAAACTGTTTGGGGCATTAATCTTTTTAAGGAAAGTGTCTCTATAAAGTACTTTGCACATTTACTGCACACTCAATGCTCGTGTTATTGACAAAGTGCAGTCCATGATGTCCATGCGAACTACTAGATACGGGTGATTTTAGCATTTTCCTTTCTTTGGCTCGCTGGTTTCAGCCATCTCACATCACTTCTTGCCTCTGCATAAACCCCTCTAACTCTGACTCAGTACCCGATAACTAGGTTCAGCTTTGGTTGCTGACAGTTAAACAAACCAACTTCAGTAACAAATGTGAAATGGGTTGCAGTCAAGGACATATTTTGCGAAGAGGAAGAAACAGAGCAAGGGGTACGGCAGCCATCAAGGGGTGTGCAAACAGAAATACATGCTGAAAGGATGAGCTGAGGCTTGCTCACTCTGATGTAAAGCAGGAACAAGTCTCTGGGTGAGTGGACATTTTATAAAAGCAAGATCTAAATCGGCCCCTTCATCTCAGGGAGGCAGGCATTTAAGATGCTGGAGACTGATGGAATAGTTACCATGCTTTCAGTTATGATAAAGGTGAGTAATGATTTTTATGTCATTCTTCACAGACGATCTTCATATCTTCCTCCGTCCTGTCAAAACAAGAGACCTGCTTTTCCACATAGCACCCAAAAGCCTCAGTGCTTCAGTAATAAAGTAATATGAACCTGTGCCACTCTTCTGTCAGCCTGTGAAAAGCTGGCTCCGGAGCATGTGTGGGTTTATTCAGTAGAGCTTTTGGCCGCTGTTAATAACAGCAGCAGGAAGCCCTGAATGGCATGTTCTGTCAACAGCGGGCCCCTTAATAATTGCCAAGGGTTTTTACCCCTCCCCTCCCTAGCTGTATTTTATGTGGACTGACAGAAAGAAATCACCTCTTTCACCTTCTCTCACAGCCTAAAAAGAAATGGGTGATAAAATATTCATGAAAAGGGGAGGAAAAAAAAAAGAGAGAGAGAAAAAAAATCTCAAGTTATAATAATGTTAATAAAACAGTCAAAAGAAGAGAATTCAGGGAAGGCAGAGATAACGACATGTACCTTATCTCAGCTGCCTCCTGGTCTGGCTTGTCCTCATGAATGTTCAGAGTGATGAGGACTGAAAGAATAATGCTAAATACAGTCAAGCTCTGTGCCACAGGGTATTACACAGGACCAAAACACTGGGTCAGTGATACTGCCTCTGAAGCTGCCTCCAGCCCACACCTGCACTTCTGACAGGGAAGATGCCCTTTGACAATTTGCTAGACAATAAAAATACTGCAGTCACTTGTTTGAAAATACTTCCACTTGTTAAAGCTGCTGTGCAGGAAATGGTGCACAGAAATTTGTAGTACAGTGATAAGGTGATGTAATCCTCCAGTTTACAGGAGGATCTTGGATGAAACGTTGTTTCAAAATCCCAGTTGTCAGGTAAATAAATGATATATGGAGCAAGGTAAATCTCTCCTTTCTCAGTAAATTGGTGTTAACATCAGTGTGATATTGAAGTTAATAAGTACACCGAAAGATTAGGTGTCCCGCATGTGTTATGTGAGTTGATTTAAATTCATTCATTCACATAAAATTTACAGATTAATATATTAGTTTTTCATAAATCAACTGCATAACACTTTAGATCTTTGGTTTACACATAGTTTGCCTACAAATAAGTGCTCCTTAGAGTCTGACATAAAATTACAACAGGAACTCTGCCTTTTTGAAAAGTTTTGAAACTCGGCATTGAGATGTGGGCAGAGGTGCTGACATTGACATGACCACAGTAGAGATTTTGTCAAGAAACCTATCGTAACAGTTCAGAGATTAAGACCGTATTTCAATATGCATCTGTTGAGAAACTGGTGGCAAAACTCTCTCGGTTTTGTGCTCAGAGAGCGTGCCCTGCCAGCTCCCAAATCCCCCACTTAACTGCAGACAGCAGGGAGCAGTGCATACCTTCGGAGCATCTGAGCCTGCTTCAGGGATGAGCAGCACTTGGGATTGTGCCTCCATGTTGCTAGAAGCTGAAATAAGGTGCTGGATTTGAAAACGAGAACTTCTTTTCTCTTTTTCTCATTATTACTACCCCGGAAGCCCATAGAGAGAGGAGGAAAAAAAGAAGTAATGCAATTTAGACTGTGAGGGCTGTGACACCTTACATGGACGGGAGGGTGGAGAAAAGGTAAAGAGAGGAGGTTGCTGGAGGTGTCGGGGATAGAAGAGTTCAGGCTTGAAAAAGAAAGAGCAGAGATTTTGTAACTATTCAGCCCCTCAGCTGTGCTTCGAGGTCAGCAACTGCTTTGAAATCCACACTCAGAATAGGTCTGGGAGATGACAAAACCACAAAGCAGACAATAGTGGATGACAGTAGATAAAGAAGAGGTCCATGCCATGAATGTGAAGGATCTAGTTGGACATTACTGTTTTGTTTTCCTGACAAAGGTCAAATTTTAGAATTGAATGTCTTACAGAGGAACAGGGCTTGCTTTCAGAGGGTTCTCACAAAACAACAAGTTTGGTTAAAGAAGCCTAAAAATGGTAGATGCTCACACTGACCTTTTCAAAATGGAAAATTTGGGGTTTATGGCATGTAACAAGCTTTCCTTTGAAAATGCAAGCTAACTGTGATTAAGAGACTAAAATTATCAGAAATAAAATGAAACACTTCAAAATTATATAGAAGCCTGCTTCAGTTGAATAAGAATCACGCATTTAACTTTCAGTCTATGAAAAATGTGACATTTCAACTTCTAAGCCTTATTTGTGGTGAATATTTTCTTTTAATTGGGACAATTTTCCTAAGTGGGAAAAAACCATCTGTTCCCCCCACCCTCCATCCAGCTGCAGCTTTTCTGTTTTGCATTTCTGTGCTTCAGATCTATATGCGTGAGGTAGCATTCCAATGGGAAATAAGGGAGGATGTAATTCAAGGGCTTCATTTGACTCTTTAGCAGGAAAATCCCTCTATTAAATGTTATGGTCATAAAATCTGGGGCCCATAATACGTGAAATGCCAGAATTTGAATGTCCTTTCAGCCTTAACTCAGCCATCTTCTGCGTATACATTACAATGCAGTTTTCTTTTTACGATCACCTGTGTCTTTCCCCAGAGCCTCATACCACATAAATAGATCTTTTCTGAGTGAATAGTTTTTTGTTATTGTGCGTTATCACCATCGTTTAACATGTTTGCTTTGACACTTTGTCTGCACTGATGCCCTAATGTCCTATTTAAGTAGAGTCTCCTTTGAAAGATGGCTATTAGGTATTTGTTTACGTCCTTTTCAAGACTATAAAATCAAAAGGTCTTCTGAAAGAATAACATTTTAAGTTTGCAATCTATGGTCATCAAATTTACCTTTGAGGTCTGATATTTGAATTGCAGACACTAATCCAGCTGCTTGTGTTTTCATCTCATGCAATTAGAGGTACAAGCCAACAAATTAAGCAACTGTAATGAAAAAGGCTTGATTTTGGCTGCAAAAGAAGGCGGCCATAGCATTTTGTTGTCATTGTTCTGCAAACCCTTGGGATAGTCATCTAAATCTTAGCTGAGGTAGTTGTAGTCATCATCAAAATAGTTTTGCTTTGAACTTGTTTTTCCTTTGCTTGGCCAACAGTATCAGGAAACTACACCTTTCTTTTATACTCAAAAGAGATGAAATATCCATCAAGAAATCCATAAAACACATACCCAAGAGAAGCAAACAGAATTTTCAAGTAACATTATGCCAGAACATTTCAAACAAAAGAATCAAAATACAAAGTAATATGTGTCCTGATGGTGAGAAAGATTTTACACAGCATTCTCACAACGTATATACGTACACCCACCTCCTCCTTCGCCAGTTCCTTTCTCCAAAACTAAGCTGTATTTCATTCAGGTTGTTTTGGAGGTTTGCAGATAATGTGGCCCACAAATCTGTCTGCATTTGGAATGCAGTGGTTCATGAATGACCTTTTCGTTATGTTCACTAAGCAGGATCTTGATCCAAGCAGATTCTTTGGCTTGGGCTCATACCACCCTCCCCTGTGCTTTGAATAAACCACTTCCCCACGCTCAGAGTGCCATAACTTCGGTGGTTTGAAAAACTCATTTAACACAATTGAATGAAACATTCTCTCTCTCTCTTTTTCCCCTGTCATAACTTCCTGGTTGCCGTTCATCTGTACCACATGTGCACTCTAAACTATATAAATGTACTGCCCCAAATGATTCTCTCTCTCTCTCCCCCATCTGCTGTAAATTTATATTTACAGTAGCAAGTTAACTTGTATGCTAAAGCATACGTTTAACTACAGGCCTGGAAAAGAATGGGGAATTCCTCTCTTAGAGGTGCAGTTCTTGCCATCTGTAGCCATATCAGTCCTGTCTTCAAAAACATGAGTGCATAAGCTGTGCAAGGCAGCGCTAGTTAGAGCAGCCTCCAAGGAAAATTATAGGTACTGCACAGAGTAACTGTACTGACTAAGCAGGTGGCACCCTTTACCCTGAATCAATCCAGAAGGTATACACTACCACAGGGCAAGGGTGACAATTTCTTACTACGTGACATTCTTCTAATGAGGCAAGCAGCAGTGCCAGTGGAAAATTATCAGTGCAGCCTGATGTCTGGTGTAAAACTGGGAGTTAAGTGGACTTGTGTGCGTGCATGTCTACTTTCTATACCGTTTCTCTCAAGAGCTATTCACTGGGAGCCAAAAATATTCAGCGATTTAACAAAAATAAGAACAAATTCTGCAGAACCCATCTTCTTCAGCTGTTCCAATCTAGTAAAATGGGAATGGTGACTACTTTCCTCATCAAGAGTAAGATTTTTATGCACTTGCATGTGCAGAAAAGTGATGTGCCTGTCAATCAAGACACTGCCTGTGCCTGCACAAAGACCCCATATAAGTACAGGGACATTTTTTTCATTATGTAGGCTTTAGAGCTTGTCCTTAAATTCATTCCAGCATTTTTTACAAGTGTAAGGGAAAATTCCAGTTTGCATTCATACCTTTGATCCCTGAACATACACAGATGGAACTTCCATCAGGGTGGAAGTTATTTTAGATTAAAAAAAAAAGAAAATAATAATCAGCCATTTCCCTTTCAGAGAGGGTATGTTGTGTCTGCAATTGCCAAATCTCTTGGTTTTAATGTGCATCTAGTGTTCTCAAAATCCTAGCTGCTGGATTTATGGGATTATGCTACATGCTAAACTAGCAAATATAGCAATATGTATCTCATTTGAAGTTTCCCCTTTTCTGTGTTATTCTGAGACCTTGTGTATCACCTGGCACCAACACAATAAAATGTGATGGTTCATCAACTCGGATTATTGCTGAGGAAGAGCAGTAGCGTTGCAGGGTCCTGACTAGCCCAGCCACGCTACTTTCAGTCTGGAGGAGAGAGCAGGGTAGCAGCTGTTGAAGCATTCACTTTTCACAATTATGTCCGGAGAACACCTACTCTAACCTACAGTTACCCTGCCATTGGTCTGTCTTTTTTTAATTTTGTGTCTTTTAATTTTTTCAAAGGTAGGAAAAATCATCATATTACCAATTCGGATCTGAAAACAAAAATAACTTTAAAGTGCTTAGAATTTCTTAACAAAATTAGAGCCTTTAAGGGTTATCTTTCTCTAACAAAAAGGTCTACAAAAGTATTTAATATATTTGTTCTGCAAAAAAAAAAAGCCCCGTCTTTCAATTTCTAGTTAAATTACATCTTTGTTTTAGCTCTTTTTCTCTTGTTCAACTTAACGTATTTTCAGTCCTGGCAGAAGCTCTTTTTGTTTTTGTTTTTGTTATAGGATTAAGCATACTGAGGTATTGTCTCAAAAGCTAAGGCTTCAACATAGTACAATGACAGGGTTATGATAATGCAGTTCACTTTCTAGACCCATTTTTTCCATCTAAATTCACACAGTATTGTGTGTGCCTCCCTGTGTGTCTGTACTTCTGAGCCTTCATCTCTTGAATCTGTAAATTGTTCTGATCTGGAACCAGAACATACCAGCTTCAGGAAAAGGCAGATTGTAGGGAAGAGTGAGAATTTCTATAAAAACACATAACAAGAGACCATATCTTAGCAAAGCTGTATTAACTGATGAGCATTCCAAACTTTTGACTGGATTCCTATCACCTTCTTTCCATGATTGGCACAGAGTTTTACATGCTGTTGGTAGGGAAGTGCCTTATATCATTATGGATGATGCATTTTAGAAACTGCCACAGAAATAGAACAATTAATGTGTACGTTTGTTACATTCCCTACCTGTAGGTAAAGTGAAGGGTGTTTTATAACTTACTCATTTTGTAGAAATAGTTGTGAGAAATACTAGAAAGTGAAAAATGGTGGGGGGGAATCCCACTTGGCTAGCTTAATGGAGATTTCTGTTGTCAGGGAATTTTATCATAAACCACAGACCAAGGATTATTTGCTGAAACTGTATGAATGTGAGATAATTATAAAGTTATCAGAAACAGTACCCAAATGGAAAAAGTGTGGAATTTGCTGAGATTTTAACACACACCATACTGGACTAAAGCACTGGTTAGGAATGGAGATGTCAGGAGAAATGCACTCAAAGATGCTCACAGAAGAAACTACAAATTCCTGGGTTATTTTTTCAAGGATCCTGATCTAAAACCAGGGAGAAACCAGGATATAGATGTTTAGTTTTGTCTGCTTAGAAATGCTCCCAACTGTGAATATTCTGGCTGGCTCCATGGCTCAGTGATAATTCCACCAGCTTCTACATGCCCTCCTGCGTGCTCTTGAGAAAAAGTTTTCAACCAGTTAGGACACTTCCTAAGAACTGGAGATGTTCAGCACTAATATGGCCCTGCCTGTAAGTTCTACGAAGCTGCCTTTTATGCACATCTGCATTCTTCTTTGTTAGACATCAATTAACATATTATCAGGAGCACTGAAGGAGAGCTCCAAAAGTGTGGCTTTTTATAACTTGTCTATGTCACACTGCTGGACAGCTGAATTTGTTGGAGCTCCCTGTAAATAATGCAAAACCTGCATTTATGTGTAGTGTTGTTCTATTTAGATAATGATACAGGCTTCTTCACCGTAAGCCTAAGTACTTTAATGAACAAACACATATTTTTCCTTCCCCTAGAGTATTTATTCTTGTGTTATGTATTCAAGGGTGGCAATAGATGAGTATATAAATCAAATCCTCTTACATGGCTCAAAATTTAAATCAAATCAAAACATAGATTTCCTCTTCTGAATTACCTTATATCCTATACATTTTACTGTACTCCCAGCAGATTCAGGGAACAGATGTTGCAGTTGTCATTCTCACTTTGCATGTAGAAAAACCAAGGTACAAAGGAGTGACTCTCAGACCATGTTAGTAACAACTTCTTTTGTAATAGGACAGTGAAGAATGTGCAAGCCCACTATCCAGCTACAAATAATAAGGATTTTCTTTCAAATGTCTCTTCTCCCCAAAGGTAAAGAATGATGTGCTTCCTTACAAGTAACTCTTCCAAGTCCACTCCTGTATCCCATCACATTTCTATATTGGGATGTTCAGATATTATTATACCAAAATGCATTTGTAAATGTCAAACTTAACCTTAGTACTAGTGTGAGAGACTCATCTCCTACTGCTGTCCATGGAAATCGATAATGCCTGCTTCCTGCCACCTTGGTTTCTGATCTGAATCACTCTCATAATTTTTTCTCTCTCTCACTACCTATGACAGAAGGATCCTGAAAAGACTTGGGATTTAGGCCTACGTCCCAGTTTATCCTCTCAGTTTGATGGTTGTGTTTGACAGGGGGTAGGATGGAAGACCAGTTAGCTGTTATTTTCACTGTTCCTCAACCCACATTTGTGAAAACTTTAAAGGATAATGGGATTTTCTGAGCTTCTCAGGGAAAAATCTAGAGTTATCTTTAACTATTTTTTAACTGCATTGTGTTTTTCTCATAGGATAAGATTCTGCAGTTCTGATGAAAGACAGAAGCTAAGTCCTGTCCTGTGCCCTTCTTTTCATACATTCAGCAGTATAAAACATCTGTATACTTTGTATGCAGAGCTGAACAATAATTTATTCAAAGTACTTCACCTCCTCTTCTATTTCTGAACCAACTGTGAGTAACTTAGCATTCAAGTGGCTTTGGAAAATAAATCTAGCAATCATTGCATGGAGAAACTGGTGCAAGTGTGGAATTTCTGAAAAGGGAAAGTGTTAATGCTGTGCCAGTGGCACTGAAGGGGCGCGTGATCTGGGTCACTTCATTTTAGCTATTCTAGTGTTGTTCATGAGCGAAAGTATGTAAAAAGTGAGACAGACCTTAATCATCCAAGAACTAATGAGTGGCAGAATATTTAACGTTTGTCAACCTGTTTTATTGAAAATCGATGAAAAAGAAGGATTAGCAGGAGGACTATTTCTTTGGATATGAAATATAAATACAGATATGTTCTATATTATATAATTTTGTAAGGGGGGTTAACTTACTACAGCGTGGAATTCATAAAATCATAGAATATCAGGTTGGAAGTAACCTCAAGGTAAGCCCAGTCTAGACAAGATGGTCCAGCACCCTGTCCAGATGAATCTTAGAAGTGTCCAATGATGGGGAATCCACCACTTCTCTGGGAGTTATTCCAATAGCTGGTTGTTCTCATTGTGAAAAATTGCCCTCTTGTGTCCAATTGGAATCTTCCCAAAAGTAACTTGTTCTCATTACCCCTCATCTTTTCCATATGACTCCTTGTAAAAAGGGAGTTTCCATCTTCTTTATAGCCACCCTTTAAATACTGGAATGTGGTGATAAGGTCTCTCTCAAGACTTTTTTTCTCAAGGCTTAACAAGCCCAGTTTTCTCAGCCTTTCCTTATATGGCAAGATTCCTAGTCCTTTGATCATCTTTGCGGCCTTTTTCTGGATGGTCTCCAGCCTGTCCGCAACTTTTTTGCACAGCAGGGGCCAAAACCAGGCACAGTATTTCAGGTGTGGCCTGACATGCACTGAGCAGAGATGGATAATAACTTCTTTGTCTCTGCTGGTGATGACCTTGCTTATGCAACCCAGCATCTTGTTGGTTTTCTTTGCCACAGCAGTACACTCTTCGTTCACACTGGGCTTGCTGTCCACCAGGGCCCCCAGGTCCCTTTCCACAGAGCTGTCCTCCAGGCAGGTGGGTCCCAGCCTGTGCTGCATTCCTTACACTTGTCCTTGTTGAACTTCATAAGGTTCTTGTTAGCCCGCTTTTCCCATCTACCCAGGTCTTCCTGCAGCATGGCTCTTCCTTCTGAAGTGTCCACTTCCACTCTCAGTTTAGTATCATCCGCAAACTCAGTCAGGGTACACTCGACACTATCATCCAGATCACTTACAAAGATATTAAACAACGTTGGGCCCAGTATTGATCCCTGGGGATCATCCCACTTGTGTCAGGTTGCCAGTTTGAAATGGAGTTTTCTGCCACAACCCTCTGGGTGTGGCCTGTATGCCAGTTCTTTAACCACCACACAGACCTCTTCTCTAGACTCTACCACATCAGTTTCTCTAGAAGGCTATGGGGAACTGTGCCAAAAAAAGTCTTGGAGAAATCCAGGTAGACAATGTCCACTGCTTATCCCTCATCAACCAGCAACCACAATTTCTTCATTGTAAAAAGCAATCAGATTTGTCAAGCACAATATGCCTTTAGCAGTTTACACACCAACTCTTCCTTCATTGATAGTGTGTCTGTGCTTGCATCAACTTGGATTGTTGTTCCTGAGGCCTGAAGCCCAAGAGAACTGGTAGATACAGAGGGGAATAAAATGTTGACAACCTCTTCTTTTTCAGCATTGTTCATTCACCTGTCCTGTTTAACAGGGAGCCAATATTGTCCTTCTGTTTCTGCTTGTTATTTGTGTACCTGAAGAACCCTTTGATGTCTGGCCAATAATTCTAATTTAAACACACAGTCAGGGAATAATTAGCTTAGTGACATATCTAAACAGGACTGGTGAGTAGAGAATCTTCATCAGATGCAGTACAAATATCCCCAGTGGGCTTCTATAGAGGTTATTACCAAGCCAGATGTTATATAAATTTTATCAGTTATCTAGAAGAAATATAAAGTTCTCAATGACTAAATTTTCAGATACCATAATGACAGACAAAGCAAGAAATAATGAGAAGTAATTTGTATCATAGAGTCAGCTGGACACCAATAGAATGGACTGTAGAAAGTCTGAAGTCTATCTACTACCAGCCTATCTGGGACTGTTTAGTTTGAGGAAGAGGAGGCTGAGGGGAGACCTCATCACTCTCTACAATTACCTGAAAGAACTTAGTAGAGAGGTTCGTGGTGGTCTCTTCTCACAGGTAATTATGGGTAGAATGAGAGGGAATGGCTTCAAGCTGCAACAGGGTAGGTTTAGGCTGAACATTAGGAAAAAATTCTTCACAGAAAGCGTGGTCAGTCACTGGAACAGGCTGCCCAGGGAGGGAGGTGGTTGAGTCACCATCCCTGAATGGGTTTAAGAGTCGATTAGATGTGGTGTTGGGAGATGTGGTGTTGGGGGACATGGTGTAGGGGAGAACTTTGTAGAGTAGGGCTGATGGCTGGACTCGATGATCCCAAGGGTCCCTTCTAACCTGAATGATTCTCTGGTCTACTGGTCTATCCAGCAGTCTATCAACAGTATATGTCTCAAGTAAGTTAGGAAATCAATTGTAGTATTTACTCTTTAAATGTTTGGTTTTGGAAAACAGTAGTAAATTAACTATTTCCACTCAGGGAAGAATGGGTTAACATAATCTGCCTATCTGTGCAAGGAAGACTCTAAAACACATGAGAACTGTAATATATTTTAAAGCAAACTGTTTCATTTCTGTTTATACCACACCATACCATTGTTTTCCTCACTTGCCTAACCACTTTCTACCTGCCCTTTTTATTGCTGCTGAATGACTGCTGTTCTAAGAATTAAATTTGCTCTTCAAATACCTGACACTTCAAATTTAGTTTGTCTTCTCTTGAATAATACAGAGTTTTAGAAGAGGGCATTATGTGTAACTGAAATATTGCTAAAGGCCAAGCAGCTATTTAAACATTTAAGTGGTCTGCCCATATCTCCCATGGTCCCTTACAATTAACTCAACTATTAATTTTTTTCCACCAAAAAAGTCACTTAATCAAAAAACAAGGTATGCACCTTCTTTTTTTTCCCCATTTTATTTTACCTAATTTCCTGGGATGATTGTGAAATGAACTGGATGAAAATTAAAGGAATTTACTTAAAAAATGTAAAAATATTGCTACTTCATTTAAAAAAATGATAGCATATCTTTGTAACTATTGTTTTAGGCATGTTAGTTCAATATTACATTGGTTTTATATGAACGGAAAAATGAAATGCTTCTGTGTCATTTTTTTTCATGCTCTCAAGTGGTCCTTTAGTATTTATTGCAATTTGCTGGTCTTTCAAGGACTATAATGGAATTTAAAGTTTACTGGTGTGGTTCAAATAAGCTGCTTGCTCTTCTTCGATAACCTGGAAACTTCCTGCTACTGGCTATATATTGCAGAAATAAATAGCAATTTCACATTACTATTATTCATAGGGTCACAACACTCAAGGTTAATGTGTTCTATGATGGGTTATTCATGAAAAATGTTCTCAAATCTTGAAAGTTTAATAAATTTTAACACATATAATTTGTCCAAAAATTCCTACCAGAAAACACGATTGTTCTTCATCCATTCTTCATCATTCTTATCTCTTTTAAAACCTTTCATTCTGCCAATGAGGAAATATACATTACATCATTTGCCAAAAGTGGCCGGTCACATGTTTATGACTAGATAAGTGAAAGTTTTTTATAACTCTATCAACTAATATTTTCCATGCTTGTAAAAACAGGGCAAACATTTGCAAATTATTAACTAGCAACTCAACTCACTTTGGAAATGATTCTACAAGAAAAAAAGACTAAGTGTATCATACTATTGATTCCAAGTAAATAGTTCAAGTGATTCTATTTTACATATCCCAAGACTGTAGGTAGATTAAAATATGCATCAGCTTCATGACTATAGTCATGGGAGCTGTTACTCTTACAAAATGCAACTGCTTAATTTTTCCAATATGAAGGTCCTAACAGACCTGATTGATAGTCATATGAATTTGGTGTATAAATCTCTGTATCCCATGCATGTTTTTTGCTCTTACTAAACACAGTCAATGGGTAAGTGTGACACCACACTCAAATGACTCACCTTATTAATCGAGAATTCTTTTCTCAATTATATTTACCATTCCAAAAATGTTTGCTTTTGAAGCTTGGTTTTTGCTGTTTCCTGAAATGAAATGTTAATAAGCAGGTTTTAAAGGTTTTCCCTTACCTTAAGATTTTGACTGGCATCTTAAAGTGGAAGCTAATAACTCCTAGGGCAATATTCAAAGTGAGGTAATCTCAGATTCTCACCTAGGTGCTTCTGTGACACTCTTTTTTCTTATATATCTATGCTTGTTTGAAAACTGCTCTAAGCCAGATAATTGTTCTTCATTGCCTATGCAAATTCTGTGCCACCAGCCTCTGCTTCTTTTATTTTAATAAGTTTAAGGCACATCTATTTTGGGTAGCGTCAGCCACACTGTATTCAGTATACCTAGACAGTGCAGAACTCCTGTGAAAGGAGAGCAAAACGCTCAATGCATATCTGTTATTTATTCAGGTTCATTTAAAGATCTACTGATTCAATGTTTCTTCTTTTCATTTAGTTGGTGCTTGTGGTGGCAGACCCTTTTACACACACAAACACAAAGTAGTGCATATGCATCATTATGTCTGTAAAAACCTGTAGATCGCATATTTAAAATGGGCTAGCCTTTGCTTCCTCACTCATTCAAATGCTTTTGAAAATATTCACCCATTCCTCTCAGTGGTAAATTAATAATAGAGAAACACAGCATTATGCTGCATCCACCTAATTCAGGCTACTACTCCTTTAAACCAAGTGGCAGAAGCCTCTGATCTGTTGTTTAAGGTTCTAGGTTCAGTTGCCTGCAAATTACTTATTATCAGGCTCATTGGTTACCCAATTATTTCTCTCAGGTGGAGCCAAAATAAAATGTATCTATTCAAACACATTATCTCAATTACACTCTTAGAGAATTGTAGTTTGGCAGATGAACTGTGAAAAAGTAGGGCTTGCAGAAGCTAGGCTCCTCTTCCTATAATATCCAGGTGCTTTTAAGTTTAATCCCTTTTAAGACACAAGTAGAATATTAATTACTGTCCTTTAATGAAAGTATCCTTTAAGATGCCATCAATAAAGATAAGAATTTATTATATAAAAAATTGATATAGCAGAAGGAATTACTACAGATATGTTAGAAATAGTGTCATATGACTTATGTTTCCACAATGCTTTTAATCATGAGGACCAGTTCCTCGGGGTTTTAAGTGATACAGCTCTTGTTAAAGTCATTATTACGACAACTTTGGCAAGCCCTTCCTGCATAAAGAATTCTAGTACACGATACGCCCTGTCTATAGTAACAAAGGTAGGATTAAAAATCTCAGTGCCCACTAAGAATCTTTAGTTCCCAGTGGGAGGACAAAAGGGAATGAGCACAAACTTGTACATAAGAAGTTCAATTTAAACATGAGGAGGAATTTCTTAACTTTGAGGGTGGCAGAGTGCTGAAACAGGCTGCCTGGAGAGGTGGTGGAGTCTGGAGACACTCGAAACCTGCCTGGACATGTCCCTGTGCAATCTGCCCTAGGAGAAATTACTTTGGCAGGGGAGTTGGACTAGATGATCTCCAGAGGTCCCTTCTAATCCCATATCATTCTGTAATTCTGTGATCTCAGCCACCATGCAGGAGGAGTTACCAACCTAATGTAGCTCAATGACCTCACGCAGGAAAATCATGCTAGCCTGACGGTGTCCAAGCTAAACAAAACAGTGTACATAGGCAATACTTTATTTCTAACATTTCTGTCAGCATTCTTTCTTCTATTTCAATTTTTTATATAAACCTGTTTGCAGGTGAAGAGTGCTCACCTTAGAAATATATGAAATCAGAAGTTCCCATTTCCATCAGAAAACGTATGCACTGAACATATGTAACTGAGCAGATTAATGTAGTGAAAGTATAAAAGCAAACAGATACATTTTTAAGAACAGGTTCCCACAGAAGGGAAAATATTAACTAATCATTTTTCTGCAGTTCTTCGTTACTCTTGACATATGAGTTCAATAGTATGTTCGTCACTGCATCTATAACTTTGTTGGGCAGAATCAAAGTGCCAAGGCGTGAACCTATGCGAGAGTAATGTTTAACCTTTTCCTCCTCACTATTCCCATTCATAATATCACTATCTAAGGGAATAAAGCAGAAATTCATAGGCTAAAAATCTATGCAGTTACTTACAGCTTGGCACTTCAGCATCTGCCTTCTGCAGCACTAGCAGATGGATCACACTTGGTTTTGGTTCTCGGTCTGTCAAAACATGTTCAGCTGGAGAAGAAAGCCTGCAAATATATTTTGTTCAGGTAACCTGGAAGAAAGAGCATTTTCCCTTTTCTCCCTAAAATCCAGCTTTTTTTCCCCACTAACAACCACAATGACATAGGACATTTTATAGCACCAACCCTTCTTGTCCAGCTCACTCAAGGTTTACAAGGGGGTGATACACCTGCTGGGAGATGTCCCTGATTATCACTCCTCTTCCTTACCCTTAGAATCATAGAATAATAGAATGGTTCAGGTTAGAAGGGACCTTAAAGATCATCAGGTTCCAACTCCCCTGCCATGGACAGGGACACCTCCCACTAGACCATGTCACTCAAAACCTCATCCAGCCTGCCTTTGAACACTTCCAGGGATGGAGCATCCACAACTTCTCTGGGCAAACTGTTCCAGTGTCTCACCACCTTCACAGGAAAGAATTTCTTTCTAGTATCTAATCTAAATCTCCCCTCTGCTGATTTAAAGCTGTTAGTCCTTGTCCTGTCACTACATTCCCTGACAAAGAGTCCCTCTCCAGCTCTCCTGTAGGCTCCCTTCAGATACTGGAAAGCTGCTATAAGGTCTTCCCGGAGCCTTCTCTTCTCCAGGCTGAACAACCCCAGCTGGTCCTCACAGGAGAGGTGGTCCATCCCTCTGATCATCTTTCTGGCCCTCCTCTGGACCTGTTCCAACAGGTCCATGTCTTTTCTATGTTGAGGACTCCAGAGCTGGACACAGTACACCAGGTGGGGGGGGGTCTCACAAGAGTGCAGAGTAGAGGGTAGAATCACCTCCTGCGACTTGCTTGCCACTTCTTTTGATGCAGCCTAGGATGTGTTTGGTTTTCTGGGCTGCCAGTGTGCGCTGCCAGCTCATGTTGAGCTTCTCATCTACGAGCACTCATAAGTCCTTCTCCTCAGGGCTGCTCTCCAGACATTCTCCACACAACCTGTATTTGTGCTTGGGATTGCCACACCCCAGGTGCAGGACTCTGCATGTGGCTGGGCTGAACTTCATATGATTTGCACTAGCCCACCTCTCAAGCTTGTCCAGCTCCTTCTGGATGGCATCCCTTCCCTCCAGCGTGTCAACCATGCCACCGAGCTTAGTGTCATCATATACACATTTGAGTCTGGAAGGGTATCACAGAGAGTTCACACAGTCTCCAGGCTCTCTGGTAGGCAGCAAGGTAGACAAAGCAAGGTCACCAGGTAAGCAACCTGCGTGGAACCCCCTCTTTCAGAAACATTACACCATCCTCTATTATCCAAACTCTATACAGATAATATATAAACGATAAATTAGAAGCCAGAAGCAAATTACACATAGGATCATAGAAATATTCAGGTTAGAAAAGGGCTCGTGCATAAGTGATATATTCTACTAAATTTTATTGTAATATTGGAATAAAATGTCACTGAATATCTGCAAAAGAATAAAAGACTTTTCTAGAGTATGACAAGATTTTTTTAGTGTTATTTTTCTTTAACCTACGTCAGGGATGAAGAGAGATTCATCACCTTTAATATCAAACCTTGGAAGTAGGAACAAGTAGACTGCATGTAATTACAGCGACTGATGCAATCCTTAGTTGCTCTCTTTTATGGACAATCTGTAAAATAACTCAATAGTTTAAATCACTTGAAGTTTCTTTCTAGGCTTCAGAATATTTCACCGTGTCTCTGTACTATAAATAGTATAAGCCTGAGGTTATGTCAAAAGCTTTATCAGATTGTATTTGCTCTTTCCTTTGTTTGCTATGATTGGATAAACAGAAGAATATGCAGGTTATCCCAAAGAATATCTGTGAGGCAGAAAAAAAAAGCAAAGTAGTACTCACATCAGAAGAGGAACAAGGATGATGATAATGGATACTAAACCTCTAAGGTATGCAAATATTGAGCCAAGAAATGTAGAAAATAAGCATAAAGGGATAATATTCTCAATATATGGCAAGTTTATGATTCAGCTAGTATAACAGAGCCTTAACTTGGGATAATCCATATAACTGGAAAATTAATACAATGTAAAAAGGCTGTTTACAAAATGCAGTCAAGGGAATAAAGGATGATGACAGCTAATGCATACACTTCTCTAGGTCAATACTTTAAATGAAGCTATCTCTGCTGAAAAACTGAGCAAGGATGAAAATATGAAAAGCTGCTCGTGTAGGTAAAACATAAACCAGCAAATCAAGTGGATTAAGGAATTAGCAGATTAATCCAGAGAACAAAAGCCCATGATAATGAAAGATATTAGTTCTTCAGACAATTCCAGGAATAGAAGTGAGTTCAGTCTGTCCATAAAGCTCTTAGAATCCATTGATAACAACTGATTTAGAAAATATTTTCTTTTCTACCTCTATGTTTTACTAAAACTAGGGGGAAAGAACTCACTGAGAATACCATTCTTAGAAAGCAGCTCAAAGTAGCAATTAAATTACAATATATGTGATATATGTGATTTTTTAAAAAGGGATAAATAGCAATTTAAAAAAAAAGTAATGGCCTTCCTGAAAATGGACTGTACTAAATTGCAAGATGAGTAGATAAGCTTTCATAAGGAGCTTGATCTGAGAAAAAAGAGTTGAGAGCTGAATGTTCTGTAAATATAAACTGCTGAAGCCACACTGAAATCATAATACAACCACCTGAAAAAGATTACAAATTGTTCATTGACTTGAGCACAAGAGACAGATATGCACTGAAATTTAGATGAGGTTACAAAGAAAGTTGTCATGGTTTTGACCAATCAGACAGATGATGACCCCTCCTC
>VZTM01021173.1:0-15065 GCA_013400555.1 Jacana jacana
TTGTTCTCCCTTGCAACTCCTGTACGTGTACCCATAGGACTGAAGTAGGTCCCTCCCACTTCCTCATGTCTTCTCCATGGTCACGCAAGAAGAACCACAGGGTGCTTCATGGTGTGTATCCTCTTTATTCTCTATCTTGAGTGGAGAAATTTCTGCTCCTAATAGCTGAGACATTAGCCTGTACTGGTTGGGGTAGGACATACTCTCTCCAAGTTGCTGGACCTTCTTGGACAGTTTCTCCACAGCTGAGACTAGAGGGGAGAGAGATCTTCTTCATATAACTGGAGTCGGGCAACCGGCTGATCCACCACTGGTCCCTCTTCACCTTTCCATTCCATTACTGCCAACTAGTTGGCATATGACAATGGTGTGCTCTGTACAGACTTCCACCATATGGGCCTTGTATGTTGGATCTCATCAGGATCTGTGGGTAACTGTGCATCATCCAGGTCAACTCCCGCACAGCTAATTCCCTCAGGTACTGGATACATCTTTCCATGGTGGTCCACTTGCTTGCATGGCATACATCTCCATTGAAGGGGGACCTTTCCCTCGCACCTAACAGGAGTCGCTTCCAGAGGCTGAGGGCTTGTGTCTTTTTCCCAATTGCCTTGCCAATGGCCCTTCTCTAGACAGAGATCCCAGCTGTCTGGCTTCCCTACCCTCTAATTCCAGGCTACTGGCCCCATTATCCCAGCATCAGAGCAGCCAGGTGACAATGTTCTCACCTGGAAGTTGGCTGAAATCTTTTGGCATATCCTGCAGCTTGCTCAGGGATAGGGATTAGGTGACTACCTCTGGTTCCACCTCTTCCTCCTGTCCTCATGATGACCCTGGTTCATCATCATCCCTTGCTAAATGAACTGACTTCTTGGTGCATTTCTTCTTCTGAATCGGGGCAACTGATATGGGCATGAGTTGGATTTTGTATTTGGCTGCAGTGCCTGCCACTGGGGGCAGAATAGCTGCAGTGTCTGCTGTGGTGTCCACCCCTGGGGCTGGAGTAGCTGCAGCGCCTGCCACAGAAGTGGCAGTAGCCACAGTGCTTGTTGGCCTGATATCCCTCTCTTTCTCCTGAGAGTGCTGCACAGTATTGGGCAGTGCTAGTGAGTTGTGCCTCTTGGATAAAGCCACCACATTTTCCTTTCAAATAATCTGTCACTTTATCAGGGTTCTGTAGCTGTTTGGGGTGAAGTCCCAAACCGCTGGAGGTGAAAAGGTCTCTAGGTACTTGCCCATATTCTCCCACATCCCATGCCTTGCGGCAGGTCTCTGGGTGGGAGTCTTAAATAATTGTTTGACCCTAAACAAGCACATTCAGGAGGCAAGGAAAAAAAACCCCACTGGTTTCAGCATCCCAAGGATATTCAAAATTGTCAAAAGCTGTCACACCTGCCCTGAAGAAATAAAAGGAGGTGAAATAGCTGGGGAAAGCACCCCTCTCTCTTTCCCCCATAGGCTACGTGTGATTTTTAATAAATTCCAAGAGATACTGCCCAAGGTATGGGAAGGACCACATACCACAGAAACACCCCCAATAACTGTCTGACCAGTGATGCCAATATATCATACATTGATATTACACTGGACAGCAAAATTATAAACTTGATGGCTCTCCCATAAACTACATGGCGGGGAGTACATAAACCAGGTAGGAATTTACATAGCAGAGCCACGAGAACAAAGCAAGCAACATGCTGACCAGCGACAATTCCACTCATACAATAAAAGCACGCAGCAAGTTTGTTTAACAAACTCTGGTCAGATTTTGTCGTTATCTCAACCCTCCAAGTTGCCCCATGCTGGGCACCAAAAAGGACTGTAACCACATGGCAGCCACTTGCTCTTGAGCCCGTCCACAGCCAGGAGGGACAAATCGGAAGAAAAAGGCAAAACTTGTGGGTTGGGACAAAGGCAGTTTAACAGAACAACAAAACAGTAACTGTAAGAAGTATAAAGAAGTATAAAAACACGATTACAATGCCAACCGCTCACCAACTGCGCCCCGCACCATACCGACCCTGACCCCTGGCTTCCAGCTTCCTGTCCCCCCCCCTCCTTCCCTGCCAGCTTCTCACTACCCCTTGGGCATATCTGACATGGGTTGGAATACCTGTGCCCTGCTAGGAGAATTAACCCTGTCCCTCCTGGATCTGGGACACTTAGCTATACAATGATTCCCAACTAGTCAAAAAAATTCTTTCTTTATTGGGAATCTCAGCTGACAGTCTGGTCTCATGTCCCTTGTGGGTTCCAGATAGGAGCAAATGCAGTGTTATTACTAAATTTTTCACTTACAGTAGGTCAGTATCTAGGTTTTCACTTACCTTTTACCCTGATTCTGCACTGCAGGATAAAAACAAATGCAAGCAAGCCTCTTTTATTTTGCCTACATACATTTGAAAGTTCTTCAGGGATAAGAAATTGCTTCTTCAGATCCTATTCTTCTGCCTCTTTAAGGGCTCCTCCAACATTTCTTCCAAGCTGCTGTAGTGTGCCTCCCACCCTAATGGTGGCAGAAAAACCCTACATATCACTCCATTGACCGCAACTGAAGAAGAATACATCAGGGGAAAAGTATCAGGGCACATCCAGCAGCAGGATTTAAAAAAAAAAACAGCCAGAAAAACATTGACAATTTGAGAGATACCATTTTAAGGAAAAAGACTGCAACTGTTTAATTTAGAGTTGAATTCCAAAGTTACATAAAAGACTGAACTATAAATGGTATATATGGTAAATATATATAAATATATATAAATGGTAAAATCAAGAGACCTTACTGTTCTTATCCCCCAAACTAGAAAAAATGTCATAAAATTGTCAGGTGGTACATTTTACATAGACAAAGGGCGGGAAGTCTGGTGCTTGTTTTTTGTTTACTTTAAAGACCATTCTTTCCTAACCCTTGGAATTCACTGTCAGAAGACTTGGTATTTTTAGTAAGATCTAACAAAATAACAGAGTTGTTATCTTTGTGGATATCTCCTGAACAATTATCCTAGATGGGAAAAGAAATAAATGTGTTCATGAAACTGACTTACAGGTAGAAGATTGACTATGTAAATACAGATTTTTACTTAAGATCCGAGTAATAATTTGGGAAATATTTTTGAAAATTCACTTTATTCTAATAGCAAGTTATAAAATGCCCTTGGCATGATCAGCTTCTGAGTCAGTCAAAGCTAGTCATGTGTCTCCTACACTCATCCTGTGGTTACATTATACAATCTGAAAAGTAAAACTAAACTGGTATCAAAGAAATCCTGATCCTAATACAGAATATTGTTTAAAAAAGGAAAATCAAAACAAAACACTGTCTCTGATTACAGGTAGCAGTCACAAATTTCAGGTCCTGCAAAAATACATCAATTGCATCATCCTAAATTTCATGGGGCCAGAAAAGAACCCTCTTTTTTTCTTCTTTTGTTTTTTAAGGAAAACAAAAAAGGCAGTTTAGCATAAGCAACTCGGGAATATACGTTTGTTTAGATCAACTTATGGTGAAATACAGTCATCATTAGCTAATGTTCGTAACATTTTAATTCCTCCTAGATTATAGGTTTATACATCTGTCAGATCAATTGATCTATTGCAGTAATGACAGGAGCAGCACTGAATTTTCCCATTATGATCAAGAT
This sequence comes from Jacana jacana, assembly GCA_013400555.1. Classification (NCBI taxonomy): domain Eukaryota; kingdom Metazoa; phylum Chordata; class Aves; order Charadriiformes; family Jacanidae; genus Jacana; species Jacana jacana. Next base: position 3,642 of record VZTM01021173.1, read on the forward strand.
ATGCTGAGTGCTTATAGCTTACCAAATTTGATACTAAGCACAAGCTCTTAAAATCTCTTAAAAGGGTAAGGAAGAATATATGCTAAACTGAAGCTCATTCACATCCGTAATAGCAGTGTGATACTGCTGCCTGGGAAGACACAGAATTCATAAGTAAGGTTAAATTGAATATAAATTTGAAATGTGTTAAATTGGGTGAAATAAAAAGGCAATGTGCAAAAGAAATCCTTGTCTTCTTGGAAGGGTAGTAACCATAATGCCTTAATGCCTGTGCAATAGCTACATAATATTATGAGACACATTCATCTAAAAAGTTAGTTTAGAGGGAACTTCTGGAGTTTACTAAATCTGACATAATTACATGAACAAGACAAGTGGTCTCTTGCCCTCTTTGCCCAGTTTCTTACATGTGGAGATGGAGATCTTTTGTTCTCTGTAGAGAGTATCCTTAAAGATCTGCCAGCTTTGTTCCGCTCCCTTGTCCCTGAGGGTCGTTTCCCATGGGGTTCTATTAACTAACTCCTTAAAGAGCTGGAAGATTGCTTTTTTAGAATTTAGAGTCTTAACTGTGCTTCTCATGGTTTTCAGTCTCCTTAGGACAGTGAACTGGACTAGGACATGGTCACTGAAGCCCAAGCTGCCTTCAACTTTGACACCCCTGATGAGTTCGCTTGCATTTGTGACCAACAGGTCCAACAATGCATCTCCTTGAGTAGGGCTGTTAATTTCTAGTCTCAACAAGTTGTCATCTAGGCACTCTAGGAGCTTTCTGGAGTGCCTGCAGCCAGCCGTGTTGCTCTTCCAACAGATGTCAGGGTGGTTAAAATCCCCCGGCAGGATGAGAACCTGCGAACGCGATGCTTCCTCAAGCTGGAGTAAGAAGGCATCATCGACAGGCTCCGCCTGGTCAGGCGGCCCGTAGTAGACTCCTACCACAAAGCTCCCTTTGTTGTCCTGATCCCTAATTCCTANAGCATGTGTCAGCACAACAGGTTGGAGGCCATTGCTATCACCCCCCCCTCCCAACCCGGATGTGTCATCCTGCCACTTTCTCCCTCTCAGACAGATGTTCTCTATCTGATGCTAGCAGACCAGGTGCTATTGCCCAGATGTTCCCAGTTTTATCTGCTCTTCCTTTTTCAGAATTTTCTTTCCTATCTTTTCTAGGTCTGATAATAATAACTTACTAGAGAGCTATTAATGTGAAGGAAGATAGTTTATACATTCTCACTTTTTTTTTTTCCAGGGACTGGGGCTCATTATGAACCATATAATTTCAATGTACTTTTTATTTCTTCTTTTATCTAAAGCTCATTTGCTCTTTAAAAAAAAAAAAAAAAAATGTATTCATATTTCACTGCAGAATTCACACTAGCAAGCACAATTTCCTGGACATAAATTAGCGGAGAATATGTTATAAATTAAGTCTAAACTCAGAAAGAAGCACGGTAAAAGTCACTTGAATACAAACATCATTAAATAATCCATGAAGCTATGGAAACATTTTTTAAAAAAATATTAACTTTCATGTTATCCATTGGGTCTTTAAAGAGAGTAATTAACATTTTTTCACTTTTAAAACCATGACTGATACTCTCTTGTCTTGCCAGAGAATCTTCTCTCCGAAACGCAACAAAATATTATGAAAAATTTGTAAGAAATTAAGCTTGGGTGAGTAATGTCAACTGTGCCAACTATTGTGATACAGTTGCTCCCTCCGATCAGCAACTCCTCACAGAAATCACTTTTAGGAGTGTCATAATGATGTGGTCTGTTCCACAGAACACAAATCTTACTTTCTGCTGCATCCATGAATTCTTTCACCCTGCATTCAGTCTAGGGCTAAGAGCATTCATTCTCTTCTAGAGCAGATTGCAAGGATTGAAGAGGTTCATATTTCTTGCTAGCAGTCACACATTTAATTGCTGGAGGTTACTGTCTTTCCTGCTTCCTTAAGGGGAGAGCAGACCTAAACAGCTGCGGGATTTACATCTTTCCTTTGGTACAGATGGAAAGAGAAGTTATTCCTAGCAGGACTCTCTTGGTGTTCAAATCCACTTCCTTTCCCCAAAAAAGGTTTTGCCTTTGTGTTCACAAATGACAGTAGTCTCAAAATTAAGGAAGGCCGTTATCTAATGAAATGAGAAGAAAACACTTTCACCTATGCTTGTAACCTTCCATTCAGTCTCCCAGTAGTTATCATTAAAGGTGTGTATCCTCATGACCCACAGCAATCTGTAAATAGTGTTACTTGGGCCTTGAAATGGCTAGAGATAACAGACTTTCCTGTAACAAGAACAGACTGAAAAATAATTTCCAACAACTTTCATAAGTTCCTGTATTATTATTTGATTATTCATTTTCCTCCATAAATGCACAACTGTAGGATAGCACTATAATCATAACTGTTTGGGACTGTAAAGCAGGCTTATCTCTAAAGAGAACTGGGTTATTTTTACTTAATGTGAACAGTCTAAAATGTTAGGCATCTTATCCAAAATGTTCCCCTCTGTTGTTCCCTTTACAGTCTGTGGACAAAATAATCCATCATACATCAACAGGTTGGACTGTCTCTATGATTTCAAAATCTGTCTTTTAAAACATCCATAAAAATGTTAAAACTGAACCCTCACTGTTTCATCTTCTTCCTGGACTACAACAGCATATTCAGTGTGACTAATGTGTTCCTAACTCAGTTCTGTATTGCTCAGTAAAGCACATCCAATTAAAACATTCAGTGACACAACATAAAATAAGTTAAAAGACAAAAAATCATGCTTCCTCCTCTAAGATTAGCCATATGAGAAGTGGATTAATAAATAAAAGCCAGTTAGCGACACATTAAAACATTCAAAATACAATCCTTAAACATATCCAAGCTGAATGTTCAGATCTTGATACGGATGAGTAGATGTACTACTCTGGTATAGGTTTCAAAATATGATTACAAATGTCAACCAGGGAGTCTGCATGTTTTAATATCATCTTTACTCTGCCTCTCCTTGTCTCCCTCCCTATTTTATTTTGTATTTTACCTCCAAAAATCTTTAAGTAAGGAGTTTGAGTTTTTTAATTCATCACTCCGTTAATGGTGTTGAAATCCTAATGATTTCCACTTGTCATCCAAGTGGATCCCTTGCAACCACTAACAACTGTATGATGAAGAAACTGCTGCTACTTCACACTCTTTTCTATAGACCTTATATAATGGAGTCTCTTGCCTAACTTTGTCCTTTCCCTTAACTCTGGATTTCCCCATTTACAGTGGAAGATGTGGATCTGTTTCTTCCATAGGCAAAATAAATAGGTGTGATACAAAACTTTGAAAACCAAGTTTGAAAACCATGGCCTTATAAGTGCATTCGTGTCTTTAGTAAGACATATTTAAATGTCTCTGTGCTGTCAATACCTATGAGACAAATTCTTCTCTTTTTTTGGACCTGAATTTAAGCTGATTTTATTTTGCGATTCAAGCTGGCCAGAGAATGAGAACTACTTTTTGTGGCAGATTTAGAAGCTTCCAAATTTGTTCTTATTCTTCATTTGAACACACAGGTAAAGAGTCCAAATGTGCTTGGGAATGAGGAGCTGCAGGAAAACTGTCTACACTCAAAGAATAAGTAAATGTAAATAAATATACTCTGAATATAGGATGCAAATGTTTCTGTCAAGAAAAAAAAATTAATGAGGAGGGATATATCGGCATGTGTCACAATAGTTTGTTCAAAGCTTTCCAATAAGTATTTCATTCTTTGCATTTTTAGTATTTTTCCCAAAATCATTGAGACTTCTATGTGTGAAATGGACGTATGACTTTTATAAAGCTTTGAAAAATGCTTCCAATATTTTTAGGAACATCTTTGTTTATTTTTAATTTCACTGCATAAATACGGTAGTCAACGTTGTCTAGCATTTTCAAAAAGTCATATGGGCAAGATTTTATTTTGCTGCTGAGTTTCTAAACTGAGCTACATGTCAGAGGCTGTTCAGACCTTGTTAATGAAGCCTGTAATTGCCATGATTAACTGAGTGGCTCTGTCCTTTGCAGGATGGCTTCCAAAAGAGGAACAATGATTCCCCGCTGCCTTAGGAAACCGGCAAGTATTATTGTGATGTACAGCCATTATTACTGACTATCTGTATTGGTGTCCTCTCCCTCCATGCCAGTGCTATCTTTAAAATTAATTTCTCTCCTTTAAATCTCCAAAATATGCTCTGGTGAAGTTTCATATCTGGACATTTGTCCAGAATTTTCAGAGATTAAATCTGGTTACATTTAACTCTACCTGGTTATAGTTGCAACAGCAGCCTCAAGCTAGATATCATATATGGACTGCACTTCTATTACTCTTGGACATGGCTGCAGGCGCTTTGGTATAGTTTTGCAAATATGTTGAGTTGCGTAGATACCTTTCAGCTCCCTGCTTACCCATCAGTGCAGGGTTCAGAAACCTGTAAACAGGACTTCTATATTGCTAGGAAACTGAAGGTCACTTAATATATGTTCTCATTCAGTGTTAGAAGTGAAGTGAGACCTTTCAACACTTTTCATCAAAGGCTCTTAAAGAGACATGTCCACTTCTTTTTCCTCAAGGACTTGAAGGAGGTTAAATCAGCCCTCTATCCTTTCTTCTGGTGGGAAGCATCTGGGTTTGCCTCTCAGTTCTATCCTCCTTTCCCTGCTTTTTAAAATGGAAACAATTTTTGGTAAATTGTGTGGGTTTTCCCCCATATATGTGTAATTAATCCTAGTTTTGATGTGCAATAGAGGTAGGGAGCCTTCTGTTTTCTAGGATGGTAACATGTTTCTTCTTTTTCTTGTGTTCCTTTCACACACAAATATCAACACAACTAACCTGTTGTCATTACGTATAATAGCAATGGCCTTGAATAACCACTGAAGACAAAAGATATAATGCATAATAGATGAGCTGGCTGCCATCACTGAGTCTCATTTTTCAGCTGTTCTTCAGGCTATTGAATTATCAACAGGTGTTCATGAATGGGGAGAGTCATATAGTATTGATGTTGCAGTGCTGACTCATTATAACTCTGGGTACACCAACACAGGTTCAGGGGGAGGTACTATGTCAACAAGTCCATGGCAAGCAACTTGCAATGTCTCTTTTCCTTCCAGGAACTGCATTGTTGTGATTCCTGCCTTGCATTCTCCCAGGAGTTCCGCTTTAATGGCAGCTTAGCAGTTTTGTGCAGATGTTGCCATCCAGTTAAGAGTGGTAGACAGCCATCACTGAGAGGTTGGGTATTTGCCTTAGAGTTAGTCTAAATATTTCAATGGAGCCATGCTTGCAGACAGGTTTCTTGAGGATTATGTGAACAGATTAAGCTAAGAAATCTTTTTTAATTGAAAGCAGGGAACTGAACCCAAGTTTCTCAGTTTACAGATAATTGCCTATTGTTGTTGTTGAGATGGACACGACATGGAACTCTCAAGTAATAGCTCCTTTATTCAAGCCCAAACACACTTTTATACATCCTTTTTGCTGGTTTGTCATTTTTTTATTTGTTACTTATAGCTAATCTTTATTATTATTGGTACATGATGACTGGCATAAGTCCATGTCCTTTTCTCATACATATGGAATCAGCTGCCCAGGGAGATGGTGGAGTCACCCTCCCTGACTGTGTTTAAGAGTAGATCAGATGTGGTGTTGAGGGATCTGGTGTAGGGGAGAACTTGTAGAGTAGGGCTGATGGTTGGACTTGATGATCCCAAGGGTCTCTTCCAACCTAAATGATTCTATGATTCTATGATATCTTGTTCAGGGTTTCAACATCCTCCTTCTTACTTATCTTCAACATCCATGGCTATTTCACCATGATGATTATCTTCATCATCATGGCTATAGTCCTCAAGGGTACAACTTTATCTTCACAAGGTCATAGTTTTCTTCTGTGAGGCCTTCAGGCCAGCTGTCAGCCACCACATATTGTCATGGCCTTTTAAGTTTCTTTTACATATAGCATTGAAAGCTCTGTTAAATTCCCCATCACAAGCAATTTCCAAATGAGGATATATTCTGCTTAGTAAAATTATGGGTTTCAGAATAGCCTTGGTCAATAGATATCAAAGAAAAAGGAACTGTCCAAATATGCTTGTTAATAATACAAGCAAGCATCCAAAGATGTTAATCCCTTGTATGAACATGTGGAATAATTTTCAGAACCTGTGAAAAGTAGAAGGACAACTGAGCTGCAAAACTGGGCCCTTCTGACGATAGATAAGTGTATAATAAGTTAAGTAGCACTACATTATCTAATGGTATCTTCTTGCTTTAAGTAATAAACAGGTTTGTGATTAGGATACACTACAAGAAAAGGACAGCATCATGCTATTACAGCCATGCTTTAGATAAAAAATTATTACAGAAGATGTTTTGCATTCTTGTCCAAAATTCAGGAAATCTCATATGTAAGGCATATTTGGATATGAGGCTGGTCATGAGGTTGCTATGTTTCAAAGAAAATGCTTTTTAAAAAAGTCACTGGTGATGAGGCCTCAGAATCACAGCAGAGAAGCAGTGGCAAAGTGAGCACCACCTTGTGGTACTGAATTTGATGACTGGTCTATCCAGGCTTGTATTTCCCCTCAACAGTAGCTTTTAATTGACATATAAGAAGACGATAAGGCTAATGACCAGATAGTCAGGCCTATATTTCTTCTAAAACATTTTGTTGATACTGTATAAAACCCTGAGCAGTTTTCATATCTACATCTTACCCTGTATGCTTCTGAGTTCCTGTTTCTAACATCATTTTGCAGCAATGAGTTTCACAAGAGAATGTGTTTTTCCCATTATCAGCTTTCAATTTTCCACTTTAGATTTCATATCCTACGTGTTGCTTTGCTTTATAGCATGTTTGGCTACTGTGGGTACCATTATCTCGGCAGGTCCTGCTTTTTTTTTTCCTAAAATTAAGACTTCAAAAGTTTGTCTGTCCTTAAAGAGACATTTCTACATTTCTTCACACTTAGTAAATTTCCAGGGTTAGTTTCTATTTTTGCATATAGTGTTTTGCAACCCCTTTGATGAAGAGTCATCACTGATGGAGTGTATGCAGAACAGTTTTCATTAGTGTCTTAATATTGTAGCTGTGCTGGAGGTGGGAGGAATAGTTTAGCTTTGGGGTGCCCTGGTTCCAGTGAGCCAAGCCCAGGTATTAGCCAGGAGCTGGCAGGGAAGGAGGAGGGGGACAGAAAGCTGGAAGCCAGGGATCAGGGTTGGTATGGTGCGGGGCGCAGTTGGTGAGCGGTTGGCATTGTAATCGTGTTTTTATACTTCTTTATACTTCTTACAGTTACTGTTTTGTTGTTCTGTTAAGCTGCCTTTGTCCCAACCCACAAGTTTTGCCTTTTTCTTCCGATTTGTCCCTCCTGGCTGTGGACGGGCTCAAGAGCAAGTGGCTGCCATGTGGTTACAGTCCTTTTTGGTGCCCAGCATGGGGCAACTTGGAGGGTTGAGATAACGACAAAATCTGACCAGAGTTTGTTAAACAAACTTGCTGCGTGCTTTTATTGTATGAGTGGAATTGTCGCTGGTCAGCAAGTTGCTTGCTTTGTTCTCGTGGCTCTGCTATGTAAATTCCTACCTGGTTTATGTACTCCCCACCATGTAGTTTATGGGAGAGCCATCAAGTTTATAATTCTGCTGCCCGGTGTAATATCAATGTATGATATATTGGCATCACTGGTCAGACGGTTATTGGGGGTGTTTCTGTGGTATGTGGTCCTTCCCATACCTTGGGCAGTATCTCTTGTAATTTGCACAGTGCAACTGGGTGGATATCCTGCTCTGAGGACAAAGGGGTTTACTCTGGGCAACAGACATGTCTTTGCTGGTTTTCTCATCTAATTCAAATTGTTACAATTTACATTATTTTGCTGATCCTTCTTCTTTAACACCAATTCCACTGCTCAGCAGTCTTTGGGGATTACTTTCCCTCAACACCTTCATGGCACAATTTGCTTGAATAATTAGATTTAAAAAAAAATTAACAACTGGTCCCCTATAGGAAATGCACAGGCCAACTGTAGGTGAGTGGTGATTATGAGGGAAACATATGGTCCTTCATTGATGCACCCTATTGAGGCGCAGAATTATATGTATATATGCACACACATACATATGGTAATGCTAATATTATTACATCATACAGCTTTCCTTAAGCTCTCTTCCTTTCCATGCCTTCCCCTTCTCCAGAGGTGCTAAGATTTTTATGGCACAAAAATTTTTGAAAATGTGACTGGCCTTTTGTAAGTGTTGTTTCTTTGCCAAAATTCACCACTAATTGTGGTCCATTTCTTGCAAGCACTGAGATGACTAGTCTTGGATAATGTATAGTGAATGCATAGGCTTACATGAAAGCATGCATAAAAGTCATGGAAATCGTCTTTCAGGAAATATCTTTCTTAGACAAATGGCAGGAACCTTATCCAGTGAGGAGCTCCTATAGCACTGCTTTATTCACTAAAATGAGTTAAACTTCCAAGAATTATGCCTCCCAGCAAAAAGCAAAATAGCGGACACAATCAATTCCCAGTGAGGTTGGGGGGTTTTGTGTTTGTTGGGATTATGGTTGGTTTGCTTTTTTTAAAATTTGGCACTGAATTGTAAGGACTGTGTGGGAATGCAGACAAATCTTTATTGTAGCACCAATAGTATTGCACCCACCAATTAAACTGTCCAGTCCCTTCCAACCCAAACCATTCTATGATTGCTGAATTTAGCATCTGCAACAGTGCATGTAAGGAGGAACTGGATCCTCAGGAGACCTAGCTTTTAGGCACATTTCCTAGACTGCATAAAGGAAGTTGAGTAAATTGACATGCAATGTTTAGTCATTGATTTGGAAGGCAACACTTCCTTTGTTTAATGGGGTGATAAGACAAGACCACTTTGGGGTGTGTAGATTTATTGGAATAGAAGTGGCTTAAAGCTGCATGATCAAAACATCTTCTTGAAACACTTATCAATTTGGGTTGTTGTGTTGCTTAAGATATTTGAGATTTTTTTTATAAGGTCTTTGTGAAGTAACTGTAGTATTAATGTGGAAGCAAGAGAAACAAATATAAACTAATGATTCACCAGTGCAATGAATTCTCCCAATGTATAGTGGTATACATATGAAGATTTAATGCTTTAAATTAATATAAAGCTGAAAAGGTACCAGAAAGTGTATCTTTTTAAGAAAGTATTTTCCTCTGGAAAGACATTTTTATTACATATCTTGTTCTATCTCTACCCACTAGATAGGTAGAGTAACAGAGAGAATCTGGTCTTGGCAGGAAATATTGAGAGAAAGGTGAAAGCACATAGCTGTCCCAGAATAATTACTTTCCCAGAAAATAACAGTAGGCCACAATACGTAGATTCTGCTTTCTGTTTTGTGTTTTTGAGATACACATATTCTGCTGTGGAAGGTATCCAGTTTACAGGAATTGTTTCCAGAAGAGGGAGGGATTGGGTTAGGGGGCAGAACTTTTCTTGTATTATATTTATCTCGGGCCTTTCTGTGTTGCAGTCGTATTAAAAAAATATAAAATACTCAGAATATGCATGAATATTAGAACTAGACAAATATTACTAAAATATTTCTCTCCACAACTAAATAAAAAATTTTAAACACGGTTTATAATCAAAAGAGAAACCCCACCACCCCTCATTCAACTAGAAAAAAAACAACCCTGAGACCCAGAGATAGTTCAAAACAGAAAGTTTAAGCAGTTTCTGGATCACAGGAGACTATTCAATCAAAAATACACTTAATTTAACTCAAGCAAACTACGTGACTCTAGACAGATTCCTATTGATTTGAGCTAGCAATGCCAGCAGCACATCTGAATCAACTCTAAGGTCAGCAGCTTCAAGTTTTGTAAATACAAAAAATGTCCAGAGTGAAGCAAACTTTCAAAAGCTCCTAAAGGTGGGGAAGTTGGGGCATAGTCAGAGACAGTAAGAAAAACGGAATGCCTTTCCATTTTATATCCTCATAGGTTGGTATAGTTTTAAGCAATCATTCTGAAATAATCAGGCAACCTCATTAGCAATGCTTTGCCCCTGAAGTAACTACAGAGTCTATTCTCAAGTATATATGCAGTTTAGTTTTAATATAGTGACTAACATAACCTTATATGACTTCTGATACCATAAATATCACTGCTTATAGAGACTTGTCTAGTTTTTAATTCTTTTGGGCTTAATGGGAGATAAAGCCTAGAAAACTATATAGATCATACTCACTAGACTGCATTGACTGTGTTATTCACAAATTGCAGCAATCCATCCAAACAATATTCCATAACTTGTGCTTATCCCAAAGGTACTACTGGCTAAACTATGCACATCAAAGAACAACATAATGGCATTGCTTAACTAGCCTGAATAATGAATTTCCAGGGGCCAAATTAAATACTGCAGAAACACTAGGGAGGTAGTGGCATTACACCAAGGTGAATGTCTCCCCATTCAACTAAGTGCCTCTGACTGAAAAAATTAAGTACAAAGGCAGCTAGAGCTTTTGTTGAATAGCAGGGAGAAGGCAATTAGATTTGCTTTCTCTTTCAAACATCTAAGATGTCCAGGAAATAAAATCTGCTCCCAGGGAAAAAATGCATTACATAATGCATGAGGAACACACCTCATTGAACCAAATGTGCATGAGAAACACATACACACACACACACTTTAATTGGAGTTTTCAAAAGACTCAAGATTTCAGTTCTCAATTTACTGCCTTTTCACCCTACAAGCAATAAAAATCTCCATTCAGGAGACTGAATCCTGACTTTCATGCTCCTTCATGTGCCTTTTTCCATCTTTTGCCACAGAAATGTCAAAGTTGGAAGAGACCTCTAGAGATCATCTAGTCCAACTCCTCTGTTAAAACAGGATTGCCTAGAACACATTACTCAGAACTGCATCCAGGAGGGTCTGCATGCTGGAAAATCTCCAGAGAAGGGGACTCCACAACCTCTGTGGGCAGCCTGTCAACCTCCCCATAAAGAAGTTTTTTCTCATATTTGAATGGAATTTAACTATGTTTCAGCTTGCGTCCATTGCCCCTCACCCAGTCATTGAGAATCACAGAACAGAGAGGAAGACAGAGAATACATGCACAAACTTTCCAGTAGTTTGTCTACAGGCAAAATAATAGAAACAGTAGCGTTTATACATAGCAACCTGCCAGTTTCCAATTTTCCTCTGAAAGACAACTTTGCCCAGCATGGCTGTGGTTTTCCGGTGAAAACTTTTAAGCTTGTTACAAGGGAACTTTTAATTTTGAGCTGCACATGCACAGAAACATGAGAGGAACTGTAATCCCCAACAACTAGGGAGGTTTAGAAAATCAAAGAAAACAGAAATAACTCACACGGGAAAAAAAAAAAAAAAAAAAAAAAAAAAA
>VZTM01021174.1:0-13815 GCA_013400555.1 Jacana jacana
AGCCCTGACCTTTTGCATTGCTGTGCAGAGGGATCTGTACTTCCTAGTGGAAATTGCTGTCAAAAGTGGGGCCAGTCACAGCATTTCAGAAGGTTTCATAGACATTGATCTGAGGAAGTGCTGTGTTTTGCTGTCACCATTCCTCTTATCACAGCTGGTAGACTTAATGTTGGGATTGATACTCAAATACCTAATCAGAAACAGAATGAGGAGGGACTGTTAACAGGTCGCATCTACTGTGGCAAGATAAATTAGGAATGGCATGTCTTCCTATAGGTCTTAGCCTTTAGGTAGCTTTTTTTCATTGTCTCTTCAGGTAGCAAAATATTCCTGAGGGCCACAGTATTGGCTGTGAATACAGGGAACTTTAGTATAAAAATTTTGCACAGTCACAAGGTTATACTAAGACCCCATCTGATCTGGGGTTACAGACTTTCATAAGGGCTGCATCCCCTTCTGGCTTCAGGGTAGACTGTGTACTTCAGACCAGTTTAGAATGCATGCTATTTTCTGGTGCAGACCCCTGCTCTGAGATTCAGTAGGGGGGTGATTACCTAGGACAGGACACAAATGGGTTAATGCTTGGGAAGTCAGGTAATCTAGCACTGCTTCAGAGGGGTGTTGTCCCTGTTGCTCCTGAAGTTAAAATTTGGTATGCTTTCAAATGCTTGCCTTTTAGTACTAAGCTTTGCTTGTCTTTTCTCACTTGAGATGTGTAGTGTTGTTCTTTATTCAGTTACTTCCTTATAGTTCAGATTCTTTCATGTGGCCTTAATGTAGGTCAGTCTTCCCTTACCAATGCTAGAGTACTGTTCACTTATGTATGAACCTGAGCAGACAAATAATTTTAAAGTTTCTATTGCGTAGCCATTATGGTTTGTCAAAACCTTTCATCTGGCAGTGACCTATGGGCATTCTTCAGTTCTGGGTCCTCTGTTCCATGGCTCGGTTCTGCAAGCTTGCAAAGGCAATCAAGATTTCTTAAGTGAGGACTTAGCTGTAAGGAGAATTGTCCACAAATTGTAGACAGAGCCATCTAATTTGTATGATTTTGGGTTGTTTTTTTTAATGCTTTCAGTGTCATACTGGGCCTTAAGGAAAGATGAAACATGGAGATCTGTAGTGTACCATTATTTGTGTTATTTAATGCTTTTTATTTGAAAGTTCATTTAAAAGATAAAGCTGCTTTGCAGACCAAAGATTAAGGTTACAAGTCTTTTGTTTGGCACTGTCACCATCTTTGCTGTATCTTAGTATATGAATTGTCTACGTTCAGTGTTACAAATTCTATGCAGGTAGCAAAGCAAACATAATCTAGTAAAGTGAAATAGAAAGGTCATGGTACGGATCCATTTATCTTTAAAACAAACAAAACCTCACAGTATAGAGAACAGAGGTAAAGTGATAAACGATTGTAAGCAGTAAGTAGGCAAGGAGAAGATAGTGGGGTAGTAATTAGGATATTTGATAAATTTGAGAAAAAGCTTAGGGAACTAGACCTAAAGCTAAGATTTTTTTAAATTCAGATGCGTAATGGGGAAAACTGGCACCCTATATCGTTGATGTGGCTGAAAGACACAGGTAATTCTTTATTGGTCCAAGCTCCCTGTTATGGAAGCCTTGAGCCAGTAACAGTGGAAGACTTAGAGATTCAGGACCTATGCCCATTAGCTTGCCCAGGAAAGTGTGATTATAATCCATGCAGTGCAAGTAGCATCTTTCCAAGCTTTGTGTGAGTACTGCTATTGAACGTTTAAATTTCAAGCTTCATTCATATACAAGATTGTGATGGGAAAGAAGTAGAGACATTATAACTTTCATTGCAACTTTCTTGGCCCCCAGATGACTTTCACAGTGCAACTGCTTGATCNCTTATAACTTATGCACCTAATTTCTATGTTCTTTCTTGGCCCCCAGACGACTTTCACAGTGCAACTGCTTGATCCAAAGTGATTGTGACCACAGTGATTGTCATTTGGGTTGCTTGCTTATGGTGAGGGTATTATAAAAATAGATTTCCTCGTATTAATTAATTTTAATAGTACCCCAAAATACTGTGGAGAGTAGTTCAAGAATACTGCAAGACTTTTTGCAGCCATTCTGAAAACTTGTATGAGCTAAATTTTCCTGCAGCTGGAAGTTGGAGTGTGGAGAGGACTCTCTCCTGTGGATTTTTGTCAATTATCTTCTGTTTATGTTAAAATACTGTTAAAAATCCAGTGTTAAACTGAAAGCTTTAATCTACTGTAACTTCTATTGATACATCTATCTATTGATATTTGTCATCACAATTAATGTTACTTGTCAGATTAGCTTTTTCCTTAAAATCTATTTTGTGTCCAAGTATTAACTTTGAAATGTGAGCAATATTAATGTTGAAATAGAACAGCTTATTTCTTTTCTGGCTGTACAGGATGCACTCATGCAATGCTCTTTCAGAAATCCTAAATCTAGAAAAAAATAGCACTCTATGTTAGCGCCTCTGTGGTTGTTACTGTGGGGAAGAAAGGCTACTTCATTGATGCTCTGTCCTTTTTGGGTTTGATACAAGGGAAGTGACACGTTGCTGCTGACCCTTGCTGCTCAGATTATTGTATGCCCCAGGAGGATAGCTCTCTATTGTGTTTGTTGTCTGGACAGTTTGTTTTGGAGGCATGATGCAGCTTGAAAAACCAAGCAAAGGCTCTTTTGATTTGCTAACGGCTGTATCACCTTCTGTTGAATGACAGTGATGTGGAGGTTCTCACAGAACGGCAGCCAGTCTAATCGGGAGTGCAGGTATTGAAAGCAGCCTAGCTGTGTGTCAGGATTGTGCCTTGGCTAAAAAGTGGGCACCTGCTGCACTGCTTCAGCTTCAGTCCCGTGTGGCTAGAGGTGGCTTGGGGTCTTGGCAACGATATTTCATAGGGGACAGCAAGGAATCGCTTCTCCATGTAAATGAAAGAGGTTGAAATACAGAGGGTTTATTTTTGTTATTGTTGTTCCCCAAATAGAGTAAGAGTAGTTATCCTTTTGTGTCACTCTGATCAAAATGCCTCTAACAGGCAAACTGGTGTATGCTGGTTAACAGCAGGGGCAGGGGGATGGAGCATCTCTGTATCACATCTGGGTGTACTCTGCATGTTTAGTTCATAAAATAACTTCGTCAGGTTTACTGAAAATGGATATTATCAGACTGAGTGGCAGTTTCTCTGTTATTATGTTTAGTAATCCACTGGTGGAATTTAAGCCAGTCGGCTGTTAAAATGCTTGGGGGGAAAGTAATATTTCAGCCAGTCAGTTCCATTATGCATTAAGTTAATTAAACACTAAGAATTGAAATACTTAAATAATCATAAAAAGTTTAGACTCCTATAAGGTCAGCAGTTTCACGTGTTTTCTGTAATACATAATAATAAATGCAGTTTGCGAGTCAACATTAATGTGGTTCAAGAATTGCAGCTTCAAACTCCTTTAGGTACAGCCAATATTATTTTTTTGTCCCTGGTGACAAAATTAACTGGTTTAAATGCTTTACTAGCTTGCATCTAAATATTTCCTGTTCATCATGGATTGGAATTAGAATTCTTATGGTGAATCATTATTTTGCTTTTTGATTAGTACAGCAGGAAAAAAGGTAAAAAAATGAGTGTGACTTGTAAGCAATTTCACAGGTTTTCTGCTGACCTAGTATAGGAAAGTTGTTAAACTTCTCATCACCTTGTGAAACCAGGTCATCTAGACAGATATGCTCATTTCACTACTTCAACCAAGACATCAGTTTTTAATGTGTGAGCTATTGGTGGAGGAAAAAAAACAGCAAGACTCCTCTGTAAAGACCTTCTTTGTTTTGAATCATGTCTGAGTGAATTCTGAATTACTTAAATTTCTTACAGTGTAAATCATTCTGTTCCTTAATGAAAATACAGCATATTTTCCTCTCTTAGATCATGCATGCAATGAAACAACTTCCTCAATTTTATGGTATGCAAAAGCATGAGAGACTGTTAGGATATAATTTAAGATATGGCTTTTACCGAAAAGAAATTACATACCTAATGAATGCTATCCCGTATCTTAATGAATTCTAGCCGGTAAAACTGCAAGAATATACTTCTTTTAGAAATGTTCCTGAGTTATTGCTTATGTGGTGGATGTATTTCAATTATGTTATGATTTTGGCCTCTACTGGGGTTCTGCAAAGTTATTTGTTACTGCTAGCAATGTCTGTTTCTAATGCTGCTGTTCCCATAAACAAATCGACTTGGATGAAGTCATTAACCTCTATATGGTTAGTGCAAATTGCATGTTTCAAAAAATGCCTGTTCTAGCTTGTGTTTTGGAGCTGTGTAGCTACCTCTCTAAAAGTCAGTATGGTTGCTACTATTTGACGTTGTTCCTAGAAATTATCCTAAAACTGATCTTTTCCAAGTTTAGATTGAATCAAAGTTAATACAGTGTTTGGTTTTTTATTTACTTACAATCTTCTCTCCCATATGCAATCAGATGGTTGGAAAACATCAGCCGCTTCTACTCAGGTTTTTGATCTCATCAACTTCCCAATTAATCTTTTGGTTCAACAAATTCATCTTGTTTGTTCTTATTTGTAGTCACTTTCTCATGTAAAAGTCATTACAATTTTATTTTCATATGATTCTCCACCTTTTTCCAAAGATCAAACTTCACTGCCAACAGCGGTGGAAAAAATTCATTTGTTGTCTGTTTTGAGACTTCTGTGTATGTTTTACAGACGTACAAAACCTCTTCATGATCTTAAGAACGTTAACGTTATAAGGTCAAGCAGTCTGTAACAAGGAGAAATAACTTTTAGGTTTGGCTGGTCCTTGCAGCAATTAATCTACTCTTTGTACATGCGTTATCTTCAGTCTGTGTGAGGTAGTATTTTCATTGCTGTGCACCTACTGCTTTGACTTTGCTCACAGTGTTTAGGAAATGCTGCAGGAAATAGCTTTCTGCAAATTTGATGCTGGGTCAGAAAAAGATACAGTAATCATTTGCACAAAGTTGTATTTTTATGTGACCAGCTCGGCAGTACTAAGGACTCTTGGTATCTTTCTATTCCTTTCAGTATCAGAACATTTTCTCTTATTCATTCGTTGCAAATCTCACCTAAGAAACAATAAATATATAAAAGGTTCTGTAGGCAAGCTCCTGAAGATCTTCCTAGCATAGTGTTATCTTGTGAATGGGATGATTTGGCCTTGGAAGAGGAATACAGGGATGGAAGAAAAAAATATCATGTCATGAATGACTTAAAAAGTGTATTGAACTGAGGCAATGTATTGATTCACATTTGCTAAATTTGGAGGGTTTGATTTGGTAATGTTTCTGTCTTTATATGCACAGGTATATGTCTGTGTGCAGTACATGCAAAGAATGGAGAAATACTATAATCCTATTGAAGTAAATAAGAATTGACTATTTGGTGAGGTCAGGATTTTACCAGCTTTGTAGTGTATTCCATTGCCTCCCCATCTTTTCATATCATGCCACTAACTCCAGGTTTAAAGCATCCTTCATGCAAGGAAGTTTTTTGGAAGAAGGAACGCGTGGACGTTTGTCAAAACGGAGTGTATTGTATTCCTTGTGTCATAATTGCCTCGTGAGTTTGACTTCGGCATACGTTAAATATAGTGAAATCTGGAAGTGTTCTCCTTCACTGCCTTATGCCAACTATGTGCATAGGTAAAAAACTGTGAGGGTGATGCTGACTGTGCTTTGTGCTAGGTGTACCCCATCTGTCTCACCCACTAGAGGGTGGTGGGTAAGACCCTGAGTGCTGCTGTGTAGCTTGCACTCTTCACCTAACACAAACTCAGTAGTAAGTGGAAGTTATAGTTTTCCTATGTTGGTAAATCAATTAGAGAGAAATTGTAACATTGGCAGGTGTTGAAGATCTAGGCAAAAGAAGTTCTGCTACCTCATATGAGACTGGTTGAGACAGGTGAGCTCTTTGGAGCTATAGCTTGCAGGAGATTGCACCTGAAGCAGTCCATGCTGAGGGTGTCGGAGACTAGTGGTATGAAAGGAGGATGGTGGAAACAAGATACAGGCTCTTTAAAGCTTCTGAGACTAGTGTCCAAGGAGAGGATGGTGATAAATAGTGGGAAAACTCTTCCTGAAACTATTTTGTTCTTCAATGCAAATTTTGTCCAAAAATGCATCCACATCCTTGCTCACTTTGGACCTCTTTTATATTTTTGATTTCATGTCCACGCTTTGCTTGTGTGTGTGTTATACCCCATTCCTGTTCTGAATTTTAAAAAAAACATCTCCTCAACTTCTGTAAGTTGCTTTAACTCATTTAAATGTGTAAATTTGCAAGACAGTAGGTGATTTGGTAACCTACTGGTGACATGTGAATCAGGGGTAAATGGGCAGGGTATGACAACTTTTCAATTTTTATTATGCCTGGAAATTGCTGTAAATCCATAAAATCTTGAGGGTGAAATCTTACCTATTATAATTTTCCTTCGATTTCTATAAGATCTTTTCTCACAGAGTGTAAACATTTTTAGAGAGGCAAAGTACAATGTCAAGTATGGGTGTTAAAATGTAATCTATGTCTTCAATCAATAACCTATTTGTATAGATAGTTCAAAATTTTTCTTAAACGTCTGTCTCCAATCTTAAAATTATGTGCAGTAAAAGGCAAAGACTTAAGGAAGACAAACTTCACAGGGCTGATGAAAAATGTGGAAGAAGTTATTAAAATGGTAAAATGTTCAGTACAAGTACTGCATATGCAAGTGGGAAACATGGTATAAGAAACTCTAGTTGATCCCAGGGCTCCTAAAGCTTATAAAATATATTTGTGTTATTTCAGCTGGGAAGTTTTGAGATTCCTTCTGTCTAATTTGAGAATGTGGATTGAAGATTATCGCTTTGATGGCTTCCGATTTGATGGCGTTACATCTATGTTGTATCACCATCATGGGATTGGTAAGTAAATCAATAGCTCTAATCTTGAGCAATCCTGTCTCAGCTCTGTTGCTGTAGAAATAGTGCTGAAAAACTTTCACTGAATGCTCCAAAAATTCCAGATTTGCTAATACCTCGTTATGCTGCTATATAGATAGATCTGAAATTATGACTAAAATTGGTGCTTATAAAATTGTATATTGCAAGATCTGTTGTTTATGGAGTACTGGTTTTGTTTTAATGACTGTGGCCTTTAAAATTTCCTGTCTTATTAGGCACAGGGTTCAGTGGAGATTACAATGAATATTTTGGTCTACATGTGGATGAAGATGCTTTGTGTTATCTAATGCTGGCCAACCACATGATTAATTTCTTGCATCCAGAATGCATAACCATAGCAGAGGTAAGATCAGGATTTGCTGTCCTCAATGACGTTAATATTGGGTTAGATTGCTTTGGGATGTGAATTTCCTGTTAATTATTGGGTCACACTTAAGGTACTCAAGGAGTGTCAGGAGCTGAGAAATATTCATTAGGGGACAGATTTTGCCTTTTGGGGAAATAACAACTGGAATACATACTTTGGGAATTTTCTCTAATGGGTCATTAATGTGTGGCTTTATTTTCTCCTTTATCTGCTTGAAGTTGTAACAATTTTTATTAGTTTATTGCTTTTGCATGATTGCTGCATGTCAGTAATGATTCATGGTCTTAAAGATGAATAGCTCTAGCGTGGTTTTGCACATTTTGAATAATATTGGTATAATTGACAATTGCTCTTCAAAATAAATGTGATAAATCTAGAAATGTTGCATGTATATGCTAAATTAAGTTTAGTGGTAAGTTTTTCAAGGTTTCTGAGGGAGTAAATAGAAAACATTACTTGAGTTGATTGAGACCAATTAAACTTTTTTCACTGAAAACCACTATTGTTGACACATGTGATTTTTAATAGCATGAAACACCAGAGCATTAGAGTTCTATGAGTAGGTACATTTTCAATGATCTCTTTAAAAAAAAAAAAAAGTAAACCCTGAGGATTTGTCTCTTCTTATATTTAAGTAGTTCTTTTTGCTTAAACGAAAGTTGCATCAGTTTGGTATCCATTAGGGACTATATAGATTCTTAATAAACCTTTCTGTATTGCTTAAGAGTACCATATCTATCTTTAGAAAACAAAACATGCTTTAGTTCATTTCTAACTTATGGTAAAGTTTTACACGATAGACAGTCTCTGCTACAAGTTTAATGACAAGCTACCAAAAAGAGCATCTGATGAACAATTGCTAGTAAACTTGGGATGTTTTCATTTAGCTGCAGGCTTATTTGAAGTCAAATTCAGCCATTTTCTAGATAGTCTTATGTTATAAGCATCCCTGCCAATGAAATTCTGAGTTCAGTCTGCTCATATTACCTGGCCTAAGAGTTGTGTGTGTTGTCTCTTTTTTAATAAGATGTGTCTTCAGTTTCTCTTGCTTGGGGTTGAAAACTGCTTCTGTTCCAATACATCATTTTTCTGCCTGGGGGAGTCGCTACACAGAATAAAGAATTGATCAATGTGCTACGTAGTTGAAGGAGAAATTCAGGAGAAACTATTGACGTAATTGAAAATTACAAAAGGCAATGAAGAATTTCTGCTTGCCCATAATGATGATGGAATGAGTGTGCCACACAGGAAAAATGCTTTTGTCTAGCAATAATTATAATATATTCCTTGATTATTTAACTGATAATTTTTACAACTTTTTAATATTTTGTGTCTTCACTCAGTGCTAAGGTTTTAGGTATTACTGACTATATGGTTACTTTTCATTTTTGCCTTCTAAATAAACTGTGATTAAAGTTTTGTATAAAGAGAAGAAAAAATATTAAATAAAATTGCATCTTGCCTGAAATATTATAAAAACAAACAACCAAAATTCCCCTACTGCTGTGACATTTTATATATATGCAGCTCACTTCAAACTAAGGTCTGAACAAATGCTTAGACTTTGGCTGTGATGTTTGGTAAAAAAATATACTAAACTAATAAATATGTATGTAGTGTCCAGGTAAAAATCTGTAGCTATAAATATATATAAATAATATTAAAATTGAAATTTCACTTCCCAAAAATTTGGCTTTCAAAGACTCAGATCTTGTCCAGGTAGGCATCAAAGCATCACAGAGAAAGGCTTCTGTTTCACATCACCTTGTCCTGCAGAACTTGGAGACCTTTAGTGTGCTTCTATCCTTTCTGACTGATCTAGGAGAGCTATTGAACTTCCTTATTATAAAATCTGTAAGTTTGGAAATAATTTCGGCGTCATTATTTGGTACTTACAGCACGTGGAATGTGGATGCATTTTTCCATGTGATCTAGTGACTTCTGAGTAAAGGGGGTTAATCTCCTCCTTTGATCTCCTGGCTTTGCTGTTCATACAGGCCAGGGTGCTGCTGGCTCATGCTCAGTTTGCTGCTGGCTCAGAGCCCCAGGACCTTTCCAGGAGAACTGCTCCCCAGCCTGTATGGATGCAGGGGTCAGTCCTTCCCAGGGGCAGAATTGGACAATTTGCCCTTGCTGAACTTTGAGTGTGCTGTTGATTGATTCCTCCAGCTAGTCAGGGTCCCTCTGGATGGCAGCCCTGCCTTCCACCACCCAGGATGCCGTCCATGAGCTTTGTGATTTGGTTGGTCTTCTCACTTATGTCAGTACATACGTATTTGTGCAGTATGTATTTGTGTGCATGTATGTATAACTTTAAGTGCAAATATCATCTTCACTATTCTACTGCAGCAATTGGATTGAAAACTGGATTGAATCCAGGAAACTGGAATGGGCTTCCTATTCAAGCCCTGATTCTAGTTAGAATTTAGTTCCATAAGTTTTCTTGTGTAGATGCAAGAAGTGTGTTTTAATCCATAACCATTGTGGTGGAATGGCTTCTCACTGACATAAGTTAATAAAATTGAGTACTGATAGATATTTTGTGATTATTGGAGATCTGCATTTTCAATATGGATAAGCTAAATTTAGAACACATGCTGTTGACATCAATGCCTAATAACGTGATGGAATAAATATTTATTTTAAGAGGCTTGAATTACGAATTTAAGAATGATCAGCCTCCATCAATACTGGAAACTAGAAAATTATTCAGTAAGAGCATGTCACTTTCCAGTGCTAGCTGGATCAATAGTTTTGGTTTGGCTCATTTAGAAAGAGAGCGGAGATCATATTTTTCATCCTTACTGTGCCTTATATTCAGCCTTTTATTTTTATGCCATTCATTCTGCAAAATATCAATAAAAAAATGAAGGTTTAATTTGTCTTTCGTTGGCTACTTTGTATTGATTACTTGGAGCTCAAGAGAGCTAATTATTTCAAATTCTACACCTACTGAGGTCTCTTCCCCCTCAAATATCTACTCTATTAAAATAATTTGTTGTAGAGTATTTGATGAGAAAGTTATAATGCTTTTTCCTGTAACTCCTACATTCAAACAGAAAATCTAGGCATAGTATTTGCTGGTTTGATGTTTGGGTGTTTTTTATCCCCTACCCAGGTCAATCTGTGAAGCTGCTTATAGTTTACTGAGTGTTTGTCAAGAAGTTATACTGTGTGGTAGAAAATTGGAACTAATGACATGCAATCATATGCAAATTATGTTGTGGTTTTTATTTTTTTTCTTTAAAGGATGTGTCTGGAATGCCAGCTCTTTGTCGTCCTGTTGCAGAGGGAGGAGGGGGTTTTGATTATCGACTAGCCATGGCTATTCCAGATAAGTGGATACAGGTGAGACCTTCTTAAAAAAATGTGTTCTGCTCTTTAAAGTGGATCATTTCTCTATCGGTGCATAAACAAAAACACTGAATCCTTTTGACAAATTTCAGTCTCTTCTATTAATGTTCTATTCAAATAAATTGATAAGCTTGAGCACAGGTGTTAGTGACTGAAATGAGAGCTGTCAGATACCATGTAGGTTTTGGAAGATGACAAAGTTCAGGGACTGTTCCTTGCATTCTAGCTGATATTTGTTTTGTTCATACAATACACATAGAATAATTATTTTTGTTCGAAATAACCTGTATCTTGAAACAGCTCTAGAATGTGTAGTTTATATTGAATGTGAACGAGTAGATAAGTTAACCATGTGCATATGAATACTAAGAAAAACCCAAAACACATCCCCAATAAAAAAAAACAAACAAAAAACATGCAACAAACCCTCGTGAAATTGAGCGCAGTAATTGGCATTGAACATAGAGCTGAAAGTTTAACCAAAGTAGACCTAATACGAACACCAGCTATCAGTACAATGGGGTTACAAAAAAAAAAAAATTAAAAAAAATATCTGTAAATGCTCTTGAAGAGCAATAATGTACTAATAAACACTTAATACGATAAGGATTTAAATCACCTTTTCCTTAATACAGGGAACCACAAGAAAAGGAATAAAATGGTAAATTATCTCAAAAGGCTTCTATTGGTGTTTTAAAGAATGTTTTTCAGTTAGAAGATTGCATCCAAATCCCTCAGGCTATCATGATGATCTGAAAACAATAAATGTTTTATATGAGCATTAATGCTACAATAAATGCTGTGAGTAGCTTAAAATAAAAAGCAAATTAACTTATCTTCAGCATCTTTCACTTTTGTAACTAGGAGGTGGAGGGCAAATTGACAGTGTTCAAACCCTCTCTTCGTTCAGAAGACAGGCATGCCAGCTTTTCCAGCAGGGAAACATTATTAAACTTGAGACTGCTTGCTGTCATTTCTCTCCAGCTTTTAAGTATGTCCCTGTTCATAACAAGGTTTCTATCCAACTTCGTAAAAGCAGTTGTTGTAGACCTAAAAGATCTCCAGGGTTCTATGAATTAATTTTGAGTGATCTATAGGTGAAATAAGCTGATTGTCATAACAGTGTCTGTACTAGTTCACAGTAAAGTCAATCTACTACATAATATGATGTTGCACAGGAACTGACCTGAATGTTACATCTTACAGAATCATATTAGCCATCCATGTTACTGCTGTTTAATCACCTTAATTTTTATGTCTTATGTAGTTATGTATGTGTATTTAAGTTGTAGTGACCAATGGAGGTCTATAAAGCTCTATAGAAAAACAAAAGGACTAATACTGAAGTAGGTCTAGGATTAGAAGAGGGAGGAAATAATGTCACATAAGGCAGAAAATTTCTGTTAATGTGATTTAAATTCCTAAAAAATCAGGAGCTAGCATAACAAAAAAAAAGCATGTGAAGCTTGTTTTGTATTCCAAAGCTTTGGCATTCATGTGGTTTGGAACTGACTGGGAATTCACAGATTGGGGGGCATGCAAGTCCCTGCACTGAGCTACCTTCTCATGTAGCATACTTTGTGGCAATAGCTTAGTGCTTCAGATCTTACAATGATCTAGTCTGTACCACGCAGCTCAGTGCTTCAGCTGTAGTTGGAAGCTACCATGTGCCAGGGTTACTTGAAATACATGACTTACATACCTACCAGCAGTATTGTGTGTGCACCCATGTATTTATTTTTTTGCTCCAGTTTTTGGTGCAGTGCTCTCTTGAAACTCCTAGCAATTGCGTTGCCCGCTGTTATCACAGAATCACAGAATATCAGGGAGTGGAAGGGACCTTGAAAGATCATCTAGATGGAGCTAGATGATCTTTCAAGGAGCAGGAACACCTAGATCAGATCACAGAGGAACACGTCCAGGCAAGTTTTGAACGTGTCCAGGAGACACCACAGCCTCCCTGGGCAGCCCCTTCCAGTGTTCAGTCACTCTCACTGTGAAGAATTTTTTCCTCATATTTAACTGGAATCTCCTATGTTCCAGCTTGCATCCATTACCTCTTATCCGTGGATTCACATGATAGATGTCCAGTGGTCCATGCTTATATGTGGAAGTCCAGGAGAAATAAAATTTTCAAGTTATTCATGTACTGAAATAATAAAAAAAAAAAAAAGACAGACATGTTTTCAGATTATTGCAGAAAGCTCATTGCTCCAAAGATGGGCATATAAAGTTAAACCAATACCATTCACAATTTATTGGAAATTTCTGTGCCAAGATAATGAAGAAAGGTACTAATGTGCTTTTAGTTAAAACAGAAACAATTTTTCAATAGTCCTTTATTTCTGCAGATAATTAAGGAGCTGAAAGATGAAGACTGGAATATGGGCAATATTGTGCATACATTAACAAACAGGCGATATGAAGAAAAGTACATTGCATATGCAGAGAGCCATGATCAGGTATTGCATCTATATATTTATATCTAAGAAAGTAAAAAATGAGGTTTTACTTTTTGAAAATTGAGATGAGTTGAGAAAGGCAACAGTTTTAGAGATAGGTAGGTCTGGAACTACTGCTCCTTTTGTTGTTTTGTGGTCTTTTTGGTTTTGATCCCTCTTTTTACTTAAGGAATCCTGGAGTGGGTGAGTGTTTGTTATTTTTCAGTTCTGTTTTGCTTGGTTTTCTTTTTTTTTTTTAAGAAATGAGTTCTAGCATGTTGTTTTGCCTGTCTGTCATAGAACACAGGAAACCAATAGAGCATACAGTCCATACTTTTGAAAAATGTGATTTCCATAAAGTAAACTGAAGCACTATTTATGATAAGCATAAACAATATCACAATTTAGCAAATTTGTTCATTGAATCAGTGTTTGCAACTGTTATCATTCCTTTCAAGAAATTGTTTCCTTTCTGAAATCTCACTTTAGAAATCTAAATTAAATATTCTTTAACAGTTTGATTCAAAGCACAGCAATTATGATGGTTCTATATACAGCAATTTGAAAAATATATTAAGTTTGGGTAAGTTTTACTTCATGATGTATTTTATCAATTGTTTTCCATGTTACTATGTGGTTTTGTTTTAGAATCTCATACTTGAGAATACCTAC
>VZTM01021175.1:11409-25304 GCA_013400555.1 Jacana jacana
ACGGGGGGGGGGTGGGGGGGTAGTGGGGGGAGGGTCTGCAAAAATGGCTCAGCCCCGGGGTTGTCTCAGGATTGCATCACAAATAAGAACCGAAACTAAATGGAGCCTTCACAAAATGCCCTGAGTCCCATCCCACTATTCTTGTGACTTTGAGCAGTAGACATCACAGAATTAGCAACAGAAATTTAGGAGCCACCACACCACCAGAGGTAAATATTCCAGATAGTGTAATCCACTGAGGCATAACCCTGCACTCCTATAAAATCAGGAAATATAAATCACAAGGTCTGGGGAGAAAAATGGGGTGGAATCTTCCAATGCTACAGCTGGACTGTAGGATATTGTCCTCCCCTTGTCCAGGATGCTGTACAGGGTAACTTTCCAGGGACTGAGCCACCTTACTTGAAAGAGAAGGTAAGTGATTAAGAAACATATGTATAGTATATGGCATGTTATTCAGATCATGATAGGTGCACTCTTTTAAGATACTACTATCTAGCAAGTTTGTGGTTTGTGTTGATAATTTTTGGGATCACTTGTAGGTTTTAATAGTGTATTTCACAAATTGTTTTNCGAGACGCAGGGAGTTGTCATGCCACTCAGCTTCATCACCACTCAGCTTCATCTCTTGCCTTGCCTTGTCTATGCAGAGAAAACCGGGGTGGGGTNAATGTATTCTCCCGTAGAACCTGCAATAGGGGCGTTTTGTACCTGTGAGTGAAGTCCAAATAAACTGTTAATTTGAACCTCTCAGTGAAGCCCTTTTCTCTTTTCGCCACACTCAACAGTTTCTGTATTGGTAGCTACAGACAAACATAGTTTAAAATATTTTCAAGGCCTGCTAAGTAATTGAGACTGAATTGCTCTGCAAGCTGGGATAATTTTACTTCTGGGAAGGCTGAAACAACCAGTATTTCTATCTTCCTCCTTCATAAAACAATCTGTTCCAGACATTCCCTAGTTCATCAACACCTTCCTAGGGGGGGATCTTTAAAAAGAAATATTGAAAGCTTTTCCCTGAATTTTCTGTTGAGCAGGTGGACTGTAGGATGGTTTTTGTTTTGTAGATATATTTTGGATTGTTTGTGAAAGCTGTTTGTTACTATGCCATCTCATGGACTATTTCTCAATGTGCCATTGTGAGTAGAGCATCTGCTCTCATCACAATGCTGCTTCTTATGCGAATAGGCCTAGGAGAAATTCAATGCTGCAATGTATTACTCATGCTAATATAAAAGTTTACAAAGTATCTGAAGAGGTGAAACGACAATATTCTCTGCCCAGCAACCCTTTTATATTTGTGTACCCACTCTTATCACTGTTTTATGATGCATCCTTTTCCCTAAAGAAATTAGCATGTCAGTCTTCCAAACCTCTGCTTAAAGTAATTAAAAGAAATATTTGTCCCCTATATCACCATGTTCTGATGAAGAGTCTTCAGGACTTGTTCTCCTTCATTTGGTGTAGTAAGAGGGCTTAAATCTGGCAAGCACAAAAAATATTTCCATACTACCAGTTGCCTAGAAATTATGCGTGGGTGATGATCTTTGATACGGAGCCAGACAAACAACAACATGCAAACACTGCATTTCTTCATGTCTTACTCTAGTGAATTTATTCCTCTAGAGAGGAATAATTTGCAGCATCACAGAATAGTTAAGCTGGAAGGGACTTCTTAAAATGATCTAGTACAACCCTTTGCTCAAGCAGAGTCAGCTAGATCAGGTTGTCCAGGACATCCTGCAGTTTTGAATATCTCCACAGATGGAGACTCCACAGCTTCTCTAGGCAACCTGTTCCTATGTTTAACTAACCTCACAGTAAGAAGGTTTTTTCTTGTGTTAAGATATAATTTAATGTGGTTTTATTTGTGTTCATTGCCTCTTGTCCTGTCATTGGGTATTGATGAGAAAAACCTGTTTCTGTCATGGGATTTTCTGCGGTTAGGTAATTTATTGACATTGATAAGATCCCCCTGAGCCTGCTCTTTTCCAGAGTCTCAGCTCTCTCCTTCTTATATGAAAGATGCTCTAGTCCCTTAATCATCTAGATGGCTCCATGCTGGACTTGCTCCAGCAAGTTCCATATTTGATTTTCCGTAACTGTAGAATGCATTGGTTTGCAGGCAAACTGTTGCTTTTTCCAAACCCCCTACACCAGGAACTTGATAACAGATCAACCATTTTTTTCCTTCCCCTATCAAAAAATTATGCAGATATAGATCAATGATTTTGAAGCACTCAAACCCAAACCTTATAATTAACTTTGCAAGCTTGTGGATGTACTCACCATTAATAACATTTCTTTCAATACTATTAAATAAATAGCAAAGTACTAAAAGAACTACAAATCACTGCACACTAACTGATTTTGCAATTCTTCTTTGCCAATGAAGTTTTTATTTGATATCCTTTATTTGGCAGTGCTTTTACATTCAGATTTGAATTAATTTTAGATCCTAAATTCTGCACTGACTTCTTGTAAGCAACTTTATGTGCTTAGATAGAGATTATACAGTCTTCTGAAGCTGCTTTTAAAACCAGACCCACTGTCCTGAAAAGACTGGCACATTTAAATGCAACCCCAGGCGCAACTGGAGAACACTTTACAGAGCATGTGGTGTCCTGTGCACCCTAACAGACCTCTGTGCCACAAGGAAGCTTAATACACCATGAGGCACTCCCAGACAAACCATATGCATGCTGCCTGAGGGCTGTCTACAGGCTATCAGTGCAGAAAGCAGGTGGATGTTTCAGGCAGTGTGCCATAGTCACATCTATTCTCTCAGAGTGAAACCACAAGTGGGATTCTGCACAGGTACAACGTTTTCCAGAACCACAACTCATAGCAAGTTCAGAATACAAATAACTGTGTTAGACATGGTACATTAGGGATCTTTTCAGATCCCATATGAGGAAAAGACTGTTAATGCTCTCACATGTCAAGAAACACAACAGCCTTGTCAGCTATCAAGATTTTATCATGGGTCTCATGGCGTCTGTAGATATTCTTAAAGGATGCAGATCCCCGAGACTAGTCTTTTATGAACAATTCTGCTCCCTTTTAATTTTTATTTTTATAGATATTGTATTTCTAATCCCTGTAGTTACAGAAGAAAGCTTGGAAATACGTGACTCAAGGTCAGTCTTAAAGCTCAAAGCAGAGGCAAAAGGAAAAAAAAATAGTGGTAGGCTGTTTGTTGTTATTTTTAAATCTGCTATTCTGGCACTTGATCTGCCTTTTGAACATTCAGGTTTGACAACACTGAAAACACTTCACCATTTTGTCACCACAGGGGCCAATATACTTTCCAATTTGGAACTTGAACTAGGAAAAATATTAATTATCAAGAAGTAACATCTAACTTTGTAATATGGGACAGTGGTCTCTAAAATGGGGTATGCATGCCCCAGGGAGTTCACAGTGATCTGTTGGCGTGTGGGAAGAAAATATTAGAACTTTAATTTATGTAAAGATTTATCTTCAAAAAATCCAAACACAATTATAAAAAAAATTAAGCTTTGCTAATTTTTAAAATATGGTTTGACACTGGCATCCTCACTGTATGTCAGAGTTCCATGTCACCAGCACAGTCACACAGTGTCCTGGGGGAAGAGTGGGTGCTCCACAACATGTAGGAGGCAACAATGGTGCCCTCAGTTGTTCACTCACTTTCAGCCTACTGTGACATACTGAAGTTTATGTGTCCTTGTTTAAATGTATTTACAGATTATGTTACCTAGCTTTAATTAAACTAACCTTCACAAAATGGAGAAGCTGCTTAAATTGAAAATAATTCCAATAATATGAGCAGAAGCAAACAAGAAGAAAGTGGCAGTGGTGACATTTCTCCTACTTTTTGTACAACCTTTTTGTCAGTCATATTATATGGTAAACCCAATGACAATCTAATCAGATATAACCAGAGAAGTTTAAAATCATGTGATACTCCAACCATTACTTCATTAAACTCAATGGTAAATGTTTAAAGCCTCTTTTGAGGTTTCTTAAAAGCAAAATACAAAAACCTGCCATGGTAGAAATGGCTGGAATACACAGAAAACAATACTGCAACCAACTAAAATGTATTCCTTTGTCAGTAAATACCATTGGAAGATGCATGGAAAACATTGCAAAAGTTTGAAGAAACATGTATTAGAACAAATCAGAACAGATTATGCAGTGTAGAAGGTTTGCTACACAATTGACTGAAAGTGCACGTGTTTCTAACATGTCACAGTTTATGGTATTCACTAGATTCTGTTTCAATAGTGAAATACATTAAGAACTACTGCTTTGTGAGCCATGAAAGGAAAGATGTACTGGAGAAGATATATTCTCAACAGTAAATGACTTCTTTAATAAAAACCAGTGTTTTATGGAAAAACTGTGCAAGTGTAACCGCTGATGAAGTGGCTGCTTTGACTGGAATAAAAAAGGATTCCAAAGGATACAGAACTAGCACCACAAGTGAAATTGTGCATCCACAGTGCATCTTTCAGGCAAACTGTTGCAGAAAAGAAATTGTAGCCAGAAGTGCACAAAGCTCTACCGGGTTTCATCAATTTAGCTAATTTTATAAAGACTTTTAAACACTAAAATCTTTATAGTACCCTGTAATGAGGTGGAGTGACCATGAAATTCTTTTGTACCACACAGTGATTTTCTGCTTATCCCACAGCAAAGTGCTTTAAAGAATTGTTATAATTAAAGATGAGTTAAGTATTTTGGGCCATCACTGAAGGGAGCTGAGGTAAGGGGATGCCAGGGCAATGGAGACCCCTGCCAGGAGCTGGCAGCTCTGGTGGGAGATGCTGACAAGGCTTGAGCATTGCCAGAGCAACAGCGACTACCCCTTGTTTGTAAAAAGCAACCCGGGGAGTGTGAGTGATCAGAAGTGTGGTGACCAGGATGGGAAAACAGGGTGTGTGGCATCTTCCAGGGTGTGGTGGGGTGGCAGTTTGTGTTGAAGGGCGCATGAAAAACGTGCCACTTCAAAGGAGGAGTGATCTACTGGTCATGCACTAGGCACCATCCTATGACCATATGTATAGGTCAAGGGCACTCATCCTACCTGACCCTCAAGGCAGAATGGTGGGGACTTGTCTGAGAGCAATGGCTGCAGTTTGGACTGAGGGGTCTGCACCACCCACCTGAACAGTGTCTGATGTGTCACAGAGATGGAGCTTCTGAAGGGAGAGACTGCAGTGCAGACTTCAGACTGCAAGAAGTGCCTTGACCTTTCTCCTGGGGTAGGGATAGGTAGCAAACCTGCCACCAGAAATTGTGCCCAGATGGAGGATCTCCTGAACCAGGTGGCTGAACTGCAAAGGTGGTGGGGAGGCCACATAGCATCAGGGAGGCTGAGAAAGAAAGAGATAGCTGGTTCCAAATACAGTCTGCAGTACACCCACGTCCAAACACTCAGAAACTCCCACATTGGCATAAACAGAAAGGAGAGACAGTAACACAGAAGAATGGATGCTTGTGACAGTAAGAACCAGCAGAAAGAAATTATATCCCCTGAAGTGTGAGGTGCCCTTGCAGAACTGCTTCATAGCCCTGCAGAATGAAGACCCAATGCATTAGGACAGATGGTGCAGCTGGGTAAGGCAGCCTGTTCCGCTCCCTGTAAAAAAACCTGCACTGCTCCCTGTAAAAAAAGAAAAGGTGATGGGTGACAGTAGCAGTACCTACCTTCTGAGAGGTACAGAGGCATTGATTTTCCAACCTAATATTCTCTAGAGGGGTGTGTTGCTTACAAGGGGCATGTATCAGGGATGTCGTCAAGAGACTACCAAACCTCATACAGTACTCTAATATTATCCATTGCTGTTGTTTCATGTGAGCACCAGTGAGCACCCTGAGGGGTATCAGGCAGGATGATAGAGCTCTGTGAATGACAATCAGGGACAGTGGAGTGTAGGCAGTTTTTTCATCAGTCCTTCCAGTCAAAGGGAAGGGGGTTGATAAGGCCAATCAAATCTGGCAAATCAACAAATGCCAACAACACTGGAGCCACAGCCAGGGGTCTGGCTACTTTGGCCATGGAACTTGGTTTGAGAAACCAGGTCTTCTGGGGCCTCATGGGGTCCATCTGTCAAAACTGGAAGAACATTCTTGGTCAGAGGCTCACCAAGCTCATGAAGAGGGCTTTAAACTAGAATCCCCAGGGGAGGAGAGCCTCAAATGATCCCACTCCTATCAATTTGATGCCAGTGCCAAGAATAGATGCCCAGAGCCAGGAGAGCGGTCACAGGTCAACAGAAGAGCACTTAGACTACAGCAAAAAAGAATATCACCACTCCAGCCACTAAGTCAGCTTTGTTGTGCAAATGTCTGTAGCATGGGGAATAAACAAGAGGAATCAGAGAGGTGGACATGTTTGCATGGCTACAGTCGTACTGGTATCACAGAGATGCAGTGGGATGGCTCCTATGACTGGAGTGTTGGAATAGAAGGACACAGGCTCTTCAGGAAGGACAGGCAGGGAAGACAACAAGAGGGTGTCACTCTCTTTGTCAATGACCAGCTGGAGTGCGTGGAGTTCTGTCTGAGGATGGACAAGGAGACAACCAATAATTTATGGGTCAGGATTAAAGGGAAGGTAGGAACAGTGACATTTTAGTGGGAATCTGCTATAAGCAATATGACCAGGAAGACCAAGTTGATGAGGCCCTCTACAAACAGTTAGGAGAAGCCTCACATTCACAGATCCTGGTCTGAATGGGAGATTTAAACCACTCTGATGCCTGTTGGAGGGACAACACAGCCGGGCATAAATGATCTAGGAAGATCCTGGAATGTGTTGATGATAACTTTCTTCTCCAAGTGATAGAGGAGCCAATGAGGAGAGAGAAGTGCCAAGCTAGACCTTGTTCTGACCAACAGGGAGGGACTGGTGGGGAATGTAAAGCTCAAGTGCAGCCTTGATTGCAGTGATCATGAGGTGGTAGAGTTTAAGATCCTTCGGGGAATGAAGTGAGTGAACAGTAAGCTTGCTACCCTGGAATTCAGGAGAGCAGACTTTGACTTATTCAGGGATCTGCATGGCAAAGTACTATGGGATAAAGCCCTGGAGGGAAGAGGTGGCCCAAGAAAGCTGGTTAATATTCAAGGATTGCCTCCTCCAAGCTCAGGAGCAATGCATTCCAACAAAGAGCAATTTGGGCAAAATTGCCAGAAGGCCTGGACAGAAGAACAAGGAGCTCCTGGATAAACTCAAACTCAGAAAGGAAGCCTACAGAGTATGGAAGCAAGGAAAGGTAGTCTGGGAAGAGTGCAGAGAAATTGTCCGAGCAGGTTAGGAAACCTAAAGCCTTGATAGAATTTGATCCGTGTCCAGCTCCACATCCAAATGTGTACAGCTCTGGAGTCCTCAGCATAGGAAGGACACGGACCTATAGGAACAGGTCCAGAGGAGGGCCACAAAGATAATCTGAGGGCTGGAGCACCTCTCTTCCAAAGGCAGGCTGAGAGAGTGGGGGCTGCTCAGCCTGGAGAAGAGAAGGCTCTGGGGAGAGCTTATAGCAGCCTTCCAGTATATAAAGGGGGCCTACAGGAGAGATGGGGAGGGGCTCTTTATCAGGGAGTATAGCAATAGGACAAGGGGTAACCCTTTTAAACTGAATGAGGGGGAAAAATAGATTAGACTTATTAGGAAGAAACTCTTTACTGTGAGGGTGGTGAGGCACTGGGAGAGGCTGCCCAGGTGAGCTGTGGATGACGTTTCCATGGAAATGTTCCAGACCAGGCTGGATGGGGCTTTGAGCAACCTGGTTTAGTGGGAGGTGTCCCTGCCCATGGCACAGTGTTTTGAACTAGATGATCTTGAAGGTCCTTTCCAAACCAAACCATTCTAGGCTTCTATGATTTTTCTTTTACAAAAAGACAAGCACTCTATATTCTCTAAGCTTTTCTGTGTTGACAATTTTCTGTCAGCAGTATCCTACTTAGTATTTATTTTCAAAAAAATAAACAGACTTAATGTGTCCTTTCAATTTAAAAGTGATATTTTAATGAGTTAGAAAGTGACTGTTTTTCAAAAGAAAAAAAACCCTGAGGTTTGGGAATATTTTTATTGCTATGGGATATTTTGTTGCTTAAAATAATGTCACCTTTAAAAATTCTTATAAATGGATATGTAAAAAAACCTGGAAACAGAATTTTGGAATCTGTTTAAATTTTTTCAAAGAGAAAAGCCTCAGTGGCTTTTAAATACAATTGTTAAACATATAAAAATGTAACAACTTTCACTCAGGTTGCAAGAGCAAGTGATTCATATTGAGATGGATGGAAATTTACTAGGTGAATGTCAATAAAAACCTTTATGTAATTGGTGGAGGGGATTGAAAGATTAGTACCGAGACTTAGCAAGCAGAAAATAATACTCTTCCCTTTTGATCTATGTATTTTTGAGGTATCTTTTTCAGCTATGGCAGCCATTAAAATCAAGTATTAAAACAACTGAATTTTGATCAGACCTTCAGATTGCTGCATCACAAGGTGTTAAACAAAGATTTAAAAAAGAATAAAGCATGATCTACCATATTGTTCACACTCATAATATTATTAATAATAATATATTTTCAGTGAGAGTAAAAAGTTTTTTAGTACTATAAACAAAAATGTTTTAAAATATTGTTCATACAATCATAGAATCATTTAGTTTCGAAGATACCCTTGGGATCATCGAGTCCAACCATCAGCCCAGCCCTACTCTACAAAGTTCTCCCCTACACCATATCCCTCAACATCACATCCAATCTACTCTTAAACACAGTCAGGGATTATCTTTATCTCATTCCTTTTTGATTTCTATTTTTTTTTGTGTGGGTTATATAATGTGCTGCAATTGCACATTTTATAATTTAAAAAAACCCTAAATATGTATATGTACTGGGGTGCATTCTGAAACATTTTTGACTCATAGGGTTATATGATCTGAAAAGTTTGGAGACCACTTGTTATACTGCGCTACAGCAGTAACCCTGAACCCCATATTATTTTACTATATATAATCTTTTTTCTTATATCTTATATATTTTTATATATATAATATGATCACTGTATATAATCTTTTTTCCAAGTTTTTTTCTTGCTGCCAGGTTCTTGGAAATTGAGCATTGTCAACGACCGTATTCATATAAAATAAAAGTGAATTCATATTTTTAATATCTAGATTAATCATATGATAGACTCTACATAATTCTCCTGACATTGATCATTCACCCTCCTTCCCCGTAAAAAAAAAAAAAAAGCCAAAACAGAAAACAACCACCCTCCATTCCCCAAAATGTCCCTGGAAAACTCTTGAGGAATGTTTCAGTGATTTTCTGCTTACGTATTTTTGGGTTTCACAGGCACATTGAGGTATCAGTGCACTGCAGGAGAGATTATTCCTTCATGATTTACAGTCCAAGTCATCATTCAATTTTTTTCTAATTTGAAACCTTCAGTAACAGATAACCTTACTAGGTACTTTATATTTAACATGTTTCTTCAAATTGAGAAGATATTTCAGGCTTTTTGAAATTCACCAATATCTCAAGGGAAGATCCTTCTAAAACAATGCATTAAACTGGAGAGTACACTGAATAAAGTGCAATAAACCAAAACAGAGAGAGACGTCTTTTTTAAATAGCTAGAAATGATGATGGAATCAACTTGTTAAAAGTAGTGACGTGTGCACAAAATGACAAAATATAGTGAGAATCTGGGATGTAAATTATTTTGTAAATAGGCCAAGAGCTCTCAAGATTTTTTTTTGTTGCACAGTACTCTCAGTTTGCATATTTAAAAGACTTCTGCTCTACCTCATATGTAGACAGGTTACAATGTATTAGGACACTTCAGGAAAAAGAGTTTGATTTATCATCCAAGAGATGATAAAATTTGGGAAAAAAAAAAAAAAAAGAGCGGGGCATCTAATCAATGTGGTTTTTGTTCCTCAGGGGGCACACTATAAAAAGAAATAATTGATTTTCTCTCTTATGTAAATTAGTACAAACTCCCCATGATCCTCTACCATTTCTTTTTTCCCTGCTGAACCATTCATGTAAGAAGTTGAAATGATTCCACTTTTTTCACTGTACTGTAAAACTTACTCTGTACAGCACGAGTAAATACAGGAGAGAGCATTCAGTGAAATAAGGCAAGTTAATTTTTTCCTCTTCTTGCTTACACATACATGGGTTTGAACAGACATGAAATAGTATTTTATTACAAAGCTAGGAAAACCACTAAGCAAATAAAGCTGTTTGAAAAAGCAATCTTATTTGTTTTGTTTTCTTTTCTTTTATTTGGTTATAAAAAAGGACAATCTACTTTTCCACATTTGGGAATCTGCTTTGTCAAGTTCAGGGTGTATAACATGTTAAAGGGTCAACAAAAAACTTGTTAGATGTTTTGGAAATCAGTTTAGGATATAAATTCTGCTAGGAATTACAAAGAATATGAAATACTGCAACAAGGGAAAGAAGCAGGAGCCCAGCCCCAAAAAGTAAAGTTACAGCTGGCCATCTAGGCTTCAGTCTGACTCCTGTGAAGAAATAATACCATCTCTGAGAAAGAATCCTGAATCAGAAACTGAGAACCTTACAGTTGGAAAAAACAAGTAAGGTATCTAATGGTCCAGAAATTTTCTTATAGACCAAAGAATTGTCTAAAGGAGAAGATAATGGTTTCTGCTAATAACTTTGCATTTGTAGGAGGAGGAAAGTGGAGGACAAACACCATCTCCTACCACTACCCTCTCCCCATTTCCCCACCCCCAAAAAAAAAACCCCAAAACACCAATCCACAACCAAAACCTACAAACCACCATACATCACAAAAAACAAACTAGTAGATTTTTGTATTACTTCAAACTGTAGCTGGATCATCAGCTGAAAATATCTACTGTCTCCAAAAGGAATGGGAAGTAATGCATGCATTGTGTATTATTCCTTGGAATGTTTTCATTATTGTTCCAGTCTCAAATTACAATTAGCATTATAAAGTAAGAACAGGTGAATATCTGCTGGAACAATGCGTGAACCAGAAAGAAATAGCACAAATAAAAGGAAATGTGGTGGTAGTCATGAGCAAATGCGAACTACTTCAAATGGGACGACAACTACTTTAAAAACAGTTAGTACCTGAGTATCCAAGTCCACAGGAGCACAAAGGTTCTCCTTTGATTCACATTATGAGTGTCTGCAGGTAAATAGGAATGAACCAGCAGTATGAAAGTAAGCAGATACCTTTGCTTGTAGTCTGTTTTGTCCCTGATCATTAACCGTGGTCTTACCTGTTGTATAAAATGTCCTTCTTTGTTTTGCAATAGGAGAATCACTATATTAGATCCTAGCCAATCCTAGCCATCATTACAGTGTTTGTGCTACTGTAAAGGAGCCTCTGCATCAACAGGTTGTTGCGCTGAGTTCAAATATTCTAATCAAAATGCCTTTTTGGTATTTGGACTTGAAATACTCTTTTTTTTCCACTTCCTTAACACGCTGTGACCAAAATCACATCACTTGGTCTGTGAGTGGCTGTGCTAGCTCCTTTTTAAAATTTCCAGATCAGAATTGGCTTCTAGTTTCCAAACACTCAAAAGATTGTACAGTTAATTTCCGTTATTTCTTCTCTTCCAGATTTCTGTCCTCTTTCTGTGCTTTTTCACCACCATTGGTTATAAAGACCTCTTCTTCCCAGCTTTATTTATTTCCAGTTGTTACCCTACACTTCATTACAAAACTCACATCCAGTGTGGCTAGAGATACACTAATCTCATTAAAAGAAAACATTTCTTGAAAATACTGATTCAATATGACAAAAAAAAAAGTCTGATTTTATTTATTTTCATGGTTGATTCCAATATTGTCCAAATAAAAAGTTTCCAATATTTACTTAAAAAAATAAATCTAGAAATGAGACCTTAAAAGATATCCTCAAATTAAAAAAAGGCAAAAGATTTTACTGTTTTTATATTTCAGGAGGAAAACCGAACAGCTAAAGCTACAACAGCTAAAGCAAGCTGGTGGGTTATTTTTGTTTGTTTGTTTTCTCTGTTATGAAAGGACATAGAAAATCAGGGACTCTTTCCCTGTTGTTAATGGTGTTGGGCCATTCAAGTAGATTACCATTGTACAAGAAATCTGATTTTATTAAAGCTGTACATTTTTTTTATGCTGGTTTATTTATTTTCCTTTGCTGACAATTTTTACTTTACAAAACAAGATGTAGTTACCATTATACAAGAAATCTGATTTTATTAAAGCTGTACATTTCTTTATGCTGGTTTATTTATTTTTGTTTGCTGATAATTTTTACTTTACAAAACAAGATATAGTTTGGAAGAGGATCAGAAGGTGACCGAAGAAAGGGAACTCCCTCCCCACAACATCCTGCTTGCCACTTTGGAGGGATAAAGATTTGATGGCTGGACTGTCCAGTGGATAAGGAACTGGCTGGCTGGTCACATCCAGAGGGTGGTACTCCATGGTTTGAGGTCCAGACGGAGAGAAGTGACAAGTGGTGTCCCTCAAGAGTCCTTGCTGGAACCAGTACTGTTGAACATTTTTATCAATTATATATATAGAGGGATTGAGTCCACCATCAGCAAGTTTGCAGATGACACGAAGCTGTGTGGCATTGTTGATACACCAGAGGGATGGGATGTCCTCCAGGGGGACCCGAACAGGCTGGAGAAGTGGGCCCAGGTGAATCTCATGAGCTTCAATCTAGAGAAGAGGAGGAGACCTAATAAATGCCTTCCAGTACCTGAAGGGGGCCTACAGGAAGATGGAGAGGGTCTGCTTACAAAGGCCTGTGGTGACAGGTTGAGGAACAATGGCTTTAATCTGGAGAAGAGCAGCTTTAGATTGGATATTAGGAATAGGTTCTTTACTCTGAGGGTGGTGGAACACTGGAACAGATTTCCCAGGGTAGGTGGTTGAGGACCCTTCTCTGGAGATCTTAGAATCATAGAATCATTCAGGTTGGAAGAGACCCTTGGGTTTATCGAGTCCAACCCTCAGCCCTACTCTACAAAGTTCTCTCCTACACCATATCCCTCAATACCATGTCTACTCTTAAGCACAGTCAGGGATGGTGACTCCACCACTTCCCTAGGCAGCCAATTCCAGTGCCTGACCACTCTTTCTGTGAAGAATTCTTTCCTAATGCTTAGCCTAAAACTATTTTGCTGCAGCTTGCAGCCATTCCCCCTTGTTCTATTGCTAATTGCCTGTGAGAAGAGACCAGCACCAACCTCTCTACAATGTCCTTTCAAGCAGTTGTAGAGAGTGATGATGTCTCCCCCTCAGCCTCTTCTTCCACAAACTAAACAGTCCCAACTCCCTCAATCGTTCCTTGTAAGATTTACTCTCTGTTCAAGGTGAGGCTCAATGAAGACCTGGGCAACTTGGTCTGGTTGGGGGCGTCCCTGCTGACTGCGGGGAGGTCAGACTAGATGACCCTAGAGGTCCTGGACCATTCTATGATTCTATGAATCTATGATTCTATGATTCTATGAAAGACGGGGAGGGACATTTTATCAGGGAGTATAACAATAAGATGAGGGTTAATAATTTTAAACAGAAAGAGGGAAATTTAGATTAAAGTGGTGAGGCAGTGAAATAAGATGCCCAGGGAAGTTGTGGATACCTCATCTCTGAAAGTGCTCAAGTCATGTTGGATGGGGCTTTGAGCAACCTGGTCTAGTGAATGCTCTCCCTGTCCAAGGCAAGGAGGTTAGAACTAGAGGATCATTAAGGTACCTCCCAAGTCTAAGTATTCTATGCGTTTATGAAAGGGAAGATTTTCAAGTCCTACTATAGATAAGTTTTGAGTCAAATTAATATACCACACTTCTTCCTTTTGCTATATGTAAAAAAATTAAAAAAAAAAAA
>VZTM01021175.1:25332-36799 GCA_013400555.1 Jacana jacana
AAAAAAAAAAAAGTAAACCATAGACTAATTAGCTTTTCCAAACCTTGCATCTAATGAAGAAAATAATTATTTTAAAATGTTAATTAACAGAAAGTTCCTTTCAGATCACCATACGGAGTATAAGAACCTCTCCACATGTCTAAAGAACATAACATTTGTAGGTTTTCAGGATGTTACAATAGAAGCATGAAAGATGCAATATTAAACAAGTATATTATTCCATGTTAAGTACATTTGCAGCACTTTACAAAAGAAACTGCATTTGCTTTGGTTTTCGAAATGCCTGAGGCACCACAGGATGTTTAGATCCCTAGATTACACTGAAAACAACAAGAATTGGCCATCTATGTGTCTTGGATGATCTGTGTCTCAGAACCATGACCTGATGAACAGGTTCAGTTGAGTCTCAGCGTTTTTCAGCAAGATAGTGTTAGAAGGTTTTGCTGCTTCTGAAAAGAAAATTAAAATCCTAGATGTTAAAAGCACTTTTGAAAATATCATTCCTCACCCTTTTTAAAATTTACACAATCTTTTTTTTGGGAGATTATTGAAACCTTCCCTTCCTTCTCTACCTAGGACCGCAGCCAACAAATCATTTGTCTTCCTCCCTTCCCACAGGGAAATGATGATTGAGAAAGTTGAGATATTAAAAACTAGTTTTCATTTTATGGAAGACTGAGAAAAAATGTTAGACAGTTATTTAAAAAAAAGCTTCTTCAAGCTGCCCTGCCAGTAATCTGAGTTTAGAAATTTAGAAAAAAAGACATCTTTCAGAAACAGAAGGGTGTATTAGTTCAGGTAGCTGGTACAACTGTGGTCTTACTTGTCGTGAATCCACTCTGCTAAAATAATGAATGTGAAAGGTATTGCTCAGAAGAAGCATGAAGTCTTCCTAACACTGCTGTTATTAGAATGAAATAATAATATAATAAGTGTAAAGTATGAAATGCAACCATTTTTTTTAAATCTTATTGCAGGACGATATTTAAAGGATCAGGTACAGTGAACTGCGGAACACAACCAAAGCTCTCAACTGTAGTCAGATAACAGCCTCATTCTATAAACCCAACAATATCATGAAAGCTTCTGGAAAAAAACTAATGAAAAAACCAAAACAACCCCACACCCACTCCCTTACATTAGCATAAAGAATCTTTAAATGTAATTCTAGGTCCAGCACACTTTCCTTTGCAGGAGAGATCTATAATGGCAGAAAGAGCTACCCAGAAGATGCCATTCCCTTTACTTAGTCAATTCTCTTTGCTTTTGGATGAAATGAAAGAAAAATATGTGCAAAACTGAAAAAGTAGGATGAATATAAGGCACTGAACCTCAACTACTATGTGAAAAATAGTAAAATAAATAAGCTAAATTTAAAAAGGACTTTAAGGCTTTCTTTCAATAAGCAGGTCATGTCAATAGCAGTATGCATGACCTTTTTTTTTTTTTTGCTGCTGTGACTACGTCAGACACACGTATATAATAATCTCTATGGCTATTGACTGTAAGGTGATCTGAGCATGAGTGAAAGGGATTTATCTGGAGATTAATGATGTTAATGATCCAAAAATAAGATGAAGCGGTTAACAATTCTGCCTGGAGACTAGTGCCTAAAAGTAACAGCAGGAAATAGTCAGCAACAGTAAATTAAAGGGATAATGATTAGATTAAATCATTGAAAGTAACATTTTGCTGCAACCAGGGAATTGGTGACAAAAAGCCAGCATGAAAAAGAGAACTTGTTTAGTAGAAAGATCCTCAGAAGATCCTAGAAGAATGTCAGTAGGCTCACCTGCTGTGCAGAAGGAAGTAAGGTGTCCTGAGAGGAAGCATTGGAATCTTGTCCTCATTGCTGGACCTTAGGATAAGGTAAGCTACACACTGTACCCTGATTTATCAGGGATCTCAGCCCTGCTCAGTTATCTTTGAGGTAGGTACATCATGCAACTGCAAGTGTGACTTCACAGGTGTTGCTATGGCATGGGCTGTAGATAACTAACATGCCATGTGTGGGATGTGTGTATTTTAGGTGTTATTGTTGTTGCTTGAGTGGTGGTTATTTTCATTATTATAGCTAATCTTTGTTATTTACTTTTTATTTTTAGAGAAATATTTGAATTAACCAATTAATAGTTGAACTATTTCTCTGGTATAAGTATCCCTATGTTACTGTCCCACCAACTGTCACAGTACACCATGATATAATTTGGTACATGGGCAGAAGGCCCATGTTATTGAGGGCCACAAATCTGTCCTAGTCCCATGGCTGCCCTTTGCAAGTTATGCCATTGACATCTAAATGCAAATCACTCAGCAGCTGTACCACATCTAACCATTAGACTAACTGGCTTGCCCACTGGGAGCAGTCAAGATATAGTTCATGCTAAATTTGTCATAATAACCCAATCATTTTAGAATTTAGATAGCTGACATAAATGTTAACCATCTTCCAATAAAGTGCCCAAGGCAAGAGTGAAATTAGCCCAGAATTCATGGAGGAGAGAGGGAAGGCAGGGAAAGAAGACTTAACACATTGTAGTGCTACAAAAGATGGAATAAGCTTCCAACTCTACTCATCTAAGAAAACTGAAAGAACAGATCAGCCCTAAGAAGCATTGTACTGTGGAACTTTCCACCTGATACACTTAAGGAAAACAGAGGGAAAATAATATGAATATGGAGAGAGCTTTTTCTTGAGGCACTAGACAAGCTCTGGAGACAATAGTTAGAAGTATTTGAGCAACGAAGAGAAGAAATGGAAAGAATGAAATGGAGGGGAACTGTCACTTTCTATATGACATTGAATTACTGTAATTATTTTCTGAAGAATATGGTTTTTCAATTTATATTTTATCTGAGGTAGGGTGAAATAAAGCACTAAACACTCTATTTCAACAGTGTAGCACAGTTCACTTAAAGTTGTTTCAGTTTACACTAGGTGAGACACATATCACTTAATATACATATTCATTTTTCCTAGACCTGATTAATAAATAGTTGGATAATTAATAATATAGTCTNTCCAGTTAGCGGATGAGACAGGAAGAAGGAAGATGTTGCTATTAATTCCCAAACAAAACAATTGTTTACTTTTAAAATAGTTTCACTAAAATTCAAGAAATATAACCCCCTTCTCATTTTACATCTTGAGTAAACACTGATTTGCATTCTCTTTTTCTGAAGTTAGTTACTGTGTTCCATTTAATTTCCCTTACTAGAGAAATATTTTGGATGTACCTACTCAGGTTAAGATCCAGAATTACTTGGTATATGATATTTCAAGATGCTAAACTCTAGATAAAAGCAGTGGTATATATCTTTGCTTATTTAGCCTGGAAAACAATAGGAAAGCAAAAAGAAATATGAAAGCACCCTACCTATAATAAAACATGATTGAAGTACAATTATATACAAGGTATTGTAAATACTAATGGGTGTTATGTTACTGGTGCTTCAAAACCCATGCAGGTTCATGAAGAGGTTTCTCCTCCTCCTCAGTTATTCATCTGTGGATTAGTTACATTCTTCTCAATAGCAATCATGCTAATAATAATAATAGTTCCTGAAAAAAATGCATATTGTATTTTTTGCCCAATACCATAGCAATTCAACAGAATTAGTGC
The DNA here is from genome assembly GCA_013400555.1 of Jacana jacana. NCBI lineage: Eukaryota > Metazoa > Chordata > Aves > Charadriiformes > Jacanidae > Jacana > Jacana jacana. Next base: position 28,956 of record VZTM01021175.1, read on the forward strand.
AGAAATGGAAAGCTGTACTAAAATAGACTTATGTAAATGTATAAAAATGGAAACTTTATAATGTATGGAGTGTATATTAAAAAGAATATGCAGTCATAGAATGTATTCTTGAAAACTATTGTGATTTTGACTAATTATATGTTCCAGATTTTTTGGTTGAATGGTGAAACTATGTTTATAGGAAAGAAACAGAAGATCAAATGACCTGTTCTGCTTTTCCTAACTTTTAAGGAATTTAGAAGGAAAAAAAAAGAATTAAATTAGGTCAAATGAACACTTGATTGAGTCACAACATGAACTCAAGATCCAGTACTTTTTTTCAAATACCTTGCTCAGTGTTCAAGAGTTTGTCCGATGCTTTGGAAAACAGAAACTGCACACAGATGCTGGACTCTGTCTAGCTACTATCTGGCTCAACCAGCACCAACTTACAAGGCAGTCAGGGGTCCATTTCTTTGAAAATTACCATGGCAGTTTACACTCCATTATGTGATTATGTTGAAAACCAGCTTATAAATGTAATTGCATTCTGCATATAGAGGAACGTGTACAAGGGAGACCAGTGCCTTAGGTCAGTCTGAAAGTCAGCTTGCCAGAATTTGAAATACAATCTAAGAGCCATGCAGAGACATTAGAAACTGAAGCTGAACACAGTTATCAAAGGAGAAAAGAGAGACCTCACAATAAAAATTATGTAAATTTAGAGGCTTAGATGTGTCCCTCCACCCCTTTTAAAAAAAATATCTTGAACTCTAAACAGATGATAATACAAGGAACACTAGGTATTTCATTTGTCTTTTTCTCTTTGAGAGGAAGCAGGCAGATTTTTTTACAAAGTAATGAATTTGAAAAAATAAATTCAAAATTTTCTAACACAGCGTCTAGTTCTGATAAACAAATTTGATGTATTTCAGATTAAATTTTGGCATGTGTTGAATGTCTTGCTGCCATGTTCAGTTTTATCAGCCTCACTCAAAAGCTCTCAACAGCCAGGAAACTATTGGCTTGATTGTTCCACTTACTATTCCTTTCTCAAAGAGGTATACAATCTGAAGGAAACCTCAGAGAATTTTAGTTTGGTTTTTAAATTAATGCCACCTGATTCTGAATATCTACAAGAGAAAAGACAGCATAAAATAAGCTAAGCAAGTGCAAAGTGAAGTTGTAGAAAAAACTGCTGTTATCTAGATATCAATAATAATTAATTGTAATCCAGTAAACCCCAATATTTCATGTCTTAAATTGAACTCATAACACATTGGAGCTCCAGCATGAACTACAGCATATTCAGAAGAAACTAACCCATAAGTGAGAAATGAAAGCTCAGTTCTACAAAATAAAGAAAGAAGAGTATGGGAATTAGATTTTGTACCATTACTCAGGCTCAGCTGTAGCTGAGTTGTGGTACTGTTTGAAGAATAAAATATAGCTGAATACATCCTCAAGCGGTAGAATAAGGCCACATACACAATCCTACTGCCCATGAGACAATAAAATATGAAGCCGATGAGCCGATGGGAAAAAACCTCAATGGAAATTTCAGGCAGCAGGATAATCAAATGCCTGATAGTGCACTGTAGCACCTAAACCAGAGGGATATTATTTACTCAATGTAAAATGAGCTGGCATATTTATGCTTTGTTGCTGGATTGGAGAGAGTAAAGGGAGAAGGTCTTAGAAAACAGACTAGATAAAGAGAAAACCTGGAACTTAATACTGTCTACATGGGTAGAAACAGCAGAGCTTTAAGTTAGCTCTAGATAAATCTGGAAGACAGGAGCATCAATTATTCAGTAATTTCAAACAGAAGACAAACAACCCTAGGCTGAAATTTCATACATGTACACTTACACATAAGGGAAGTAGAATTACTTTTGTCTCATTGTTTTCATTTATATGAACATTTTTAGTAGCTCCTGTGAGGTATATATTCTCAATAGAGTTTTTAGTAACACTGTTACAGGGACAACAATGATTACTATTTTTCCCAAAGTATACAGCATAGATAGGGTCATTAGTTGAGAATATTTCATATTCACTGCTTCTGTGGAAAACTACGGAATACTTCTCTGGAGTGCATGGGAAAACCAGTATACTTTTGAGGAAAGGACTTCACTTTAGGCAAGATCTTTTCATAGAGATATTTGTGGATAAACAAGGCTGAAACAGCATTAATTACTCCTATCCCTCCCTTACAATAACTCATGAATAAAAGTGATCATTTTTTGTTTCCATGGCAACCTTCCCCTATGAGACTTTTCAAAGAGTTTTTGTATTGAGAATTTGTTACTCAAAGATGTACAGAAATCCTCAATTTTCACACTCCAAAACCAGATCCATTTCTCATTGTCAAGCTCCATGACTGTTGTAGATAGGTTTGACAAATAAAAAAATAATAATAACAAAAAATAACATTAAACAAACAAAAATAAAACTGTATTTTGTATGTCAAAAAATGAACAACTAAAAAGTTCAACCCAGAAGTGAACATCGATTAATTGGAGATAATGGCTGAATCTTATCTATACCTAGAGAGGTACTTCTAAACTAGAATGCTTTCTTAAAGAAGAGTACCTGCTTCAAGCAGTCATCTAAATTTTAACTCTCCTACTGACTGGATTTCTAAGGTCTTAACAATGATTCTGTGATAAGCACCTTTTGCTGATGATAACCCAAGAGTAGGAAAGTTTCTGTTCTATTCTCAATATTGTTTTACAGCTTTTTTAAGAGAAATAATTAAGCTTCATCAGTAGAGAAAGGATAGGTGAGGGACATGGGAAACAATATTTTTACAGGTTTTAGTTTTCTAGAACCTTGGTATGCAAAGCAGAAGTCTTTCTCTTTGGTCCCTTTTACAGCTGGATACCTCAGGCCTGCCCCATGCTCTAAGTTACTCTTCTCTCATTGACTCAGGCTAACTATTCTTTTCATTAAATGCAAAAATAATTCATCTGTTGCAAGCAGAGAACCTGAGAGTCCTTTTACACACAAAAAATGCTCAGTTTCTGTATCCCTGCAAAAGCTACTAGTAGCAAGAAAACAAAAATTATGGTAGTGATGGTGGGAACTGTGAAAAAGTTCCTTAAGAGGAAATTCACTGATCACTTGCAGATCTTATTGTTGCAGTAAAAGAGAATACTTTTGTAATATAGAGCTATGTATAACAACTTGCTCTGTATATCAATTGATGATCCAGCTGTTTAATAGTTTGCTGATGTTTCTAAAATACCACAAGGATGAGGAGGAAGAAGAGGAAGGAAAACTGATACAGCATCATAGAAATATATTCTCCCATGACAGAGTTGTAAAGTATACACACAAACATCTAACTCTATTAGCAAAAGAGAGAGAGAGGTGACAAAAAAAATAATCCTGTCTTTCAAAACTCTCCAAATCAAATCCCTCAATGTTTGAATATGCTGACATTTGCACACTGCAAAACAAAAAGTCATACAAAGCAAATACTGTATAGTAAGTACAAAAGAGTTCAAAGTGAACCATTTTGGAAATGCTACAATAGAAGAATCATCATCTTCTTTCAACAGGGAGATTTTGAAGATGTATCTGTGGTTTGGTTCTGCCAAAAGGTAAAGAGATCCCAAAGGAAAACTGCAACAGATTTCAAGGATTTTTCAGATAAAATCTGAAAACCCCAAAGCAGTTGCACCTGTAACATGTCAGGCATGATTTTTACTCATGATTCAATGTCATCACATCTTGTTCAAGTGGATAGTCCAAGTTAAAAGTGTTGCTGCTTGAAAAGACCGAAGCTCTTCTAAATGGCATTGTTCATATATGCTGTCACATGCCTTAAGTTTCTTTCTGCAGCTCCTGGCATTTGAACCTTTATACAACAGTATGGATTCAGGGGTTTTCCTCCCATTGAAATTGATACTCTTTCCATTAGAAATGTGACCTCTAAACACCATCTCCCAAGTGATATGATGTTCTTTGGAGATAGCAGAAAGAAAGTATACAATTAACTTTTTCATGCTCTTAAAAGATTACGATGATTGAACTATATGTAAAAGAAAGTTGGCTTGATGTACTGAGGCATACAGCATCTTCAACTCCCACTGAACTTGAACAGAACTGGCAGTTCACAAAATCACAGAATCACAGAATATCAGGGATTGGAAGGGACCTTGAAAGATCGTCTAGTCCAATCCCCCTGCCAGAGCAGGAACACCTAGATCAGATCACTCAGGAACGCGTCCAGGCGAGTTTTGAATGTCTCCAGAGAAGGAGACTCCACAACCTCCCTGGGCAGCCTGTTCCAGTGTTCAGTCGCTCCCACTGTGAAGACATTTTTCCTCATATTTAGCTGGAATCTCCTATGTTCCAGCTTGCATCCATTACCCCTTGTCCTATCATTGGATGTCACTGAGAAGAGCCTGGCTCCATCCTCCTGACACTCACTCAACACTTCTGAAAGTAAGACTTTTGTAATATTTATGCCATTGTTCCTAATGCCTCCTGAGAAGCTTGAAAGAGAAGTCAGCTTGAGCTCTGGAGTGTTTTCTTTCATAACTCACATGTTTGGCTTTGTTATTCTTAGTAACCTCATGAGTCTTTCTGTGCTGATAATGATTCATATAATGATCTGGGGGGAAACTGAAGTATTTTTAATAAGGGATTACACTGAAGTTATAGATAGATATAAGAAAAAATAATTCAAATGGGAGTCTAGCAAACTTGACAATCCACCTTTAATTTACCCAGCTTTTAGAGATAAGACAATTGCTGGATGTATTTATGGTAAAGGCAAGGGAAGAGAGTTTAAAGCTGAATTCCTTATTCTCTGAAGGCTTTTGTTTGACCTTGAGCAAGTCACCTAGAATGTCTGTGCCCCGGGTCTATTTTCGCGGTTCTGTCTATTTAGGCTGTAAAATCATAGAAGCCTAGAATGGTTTGGTTTGGAAGGGACCTTCAAGATCATCAAAACACTGTGCCATGGGCAGGGACACCTCCCACTAAACCAAGTTGCTCAAAGCCCCATCCAGCCTGGTCTGGAACATTTCCAGGGAAGCATCATCCACAATTTACCTGGGCAGCCTCTCCCAGTGCCTCATCACCCTCACAGTAAAGAGTTTCTTCCTAATAAGTCTAATCTATTTTTCCCCCTCATTCAGTTTAAAAGGGTTACCCCTTGTCCTATTGCTATACTCCCTGATAAAGAGCCCCTCCCCATCTCTCCTGTAGGCCCCCTTTATATACTGGAAGGCTGCTATAAGCTCTCCCCAGAGCCTTCTCTTCTTCAGGCTGAGCAGCCCCCACTCTCTCAGCCTGCCTTCGGAAGAGAGGTGCTCCAGCCCTCAGATTATCTTTGTGGCCCTCCTCTGTACCTGTAAACCAGGTGGACACAGTAATCCAGGTGGATTCTCACAAAAGCAATGTAAAGGGGCAGAATCACCTCCCTCGATGTGTTGGCCATACTTCTTTTCATGAAACCCACAATGCAACTGGCTTTCTGGGTTGCCAGTGCACATTGCCCTCTCATGTTGAGGTTTTCAACCACCAACATTACCAAGTCCGCCTCCAGGCTGCTCTCAATCCATTCTCTCCCACCAACATGTATTTGTGTTTGGGATTACCATGACCCACATGAATGACCTTGAACTTGGCATGCTTGAACTTCATGAGGTTTGCATGGACTTAACTCTCAAGACTGTCTAGGTCCCTCTGGATGGCATCCCCTCTCTTCACCATGTCAACCACTCCACACAGCTTGGTGTCATTGGCAAACTTGCTGATGGTGCACTCAATCCCACTACCTATGTCTCTGACAAAGATGTTGAACAGCACCAGTCCCAGTACTGAGCCCTGAGGAACGCCACTCATCATTGGTTACCACTTGGACATTGAGCCATTAACCACATCCATTTGAGTGCAGCTATCCAGCCAATTCCTTATCCACCAAATGGTCCATCCATCAAATACCTATGCCTTTCCAATTTAGAAACCAGGATATCTTCTACATTAGTTTCAAACGCTTTGCACAAGTTCACATGAATGACGTCTGTTGCTCTCCCCAAAATACTGAAAAACAGTTAATACTGTACATTAAAGAAAAACCAAACACTCTCCCTTTAACTGTGCACTTGGACAACGTTGTAACATAAATGTTATAAACTCTTATTCAGACAGTGAGTAAGGTAGAAATTGAGAACAGCATTTGACTGAGAAACCAGTTTATTTACTGTCATCTTAATAGCTGCAGCACATCATCATGGCCTCTTTCTATCCTAGCACAGCTGCTGCATTTATTAGGCAAGCAAGCTGTAATCAGCCACTTAAAGTTGTCGGCACATCACAGTTGTGCTCAATTTATCTGTTTAAGTTCATTTCTGACTGCGCTGGCCTCTTTTTCTCTCCCCTAAAACATCTGAGGTGAGGGCTACAGATATATTAGACTGGCAATATTACATGTAATGCATTCATTGATGAGATCAATGTTTTCTATTTTGTTTTTATTTTAAAAGGGAAAATTCAGGATGCTGAGAGATCACCAAGTATAGTTCTCTGGATCTTTCCCTCTCAGTTGGAACAAAATTGGTATGTATACATGGCCCACTTACAATATTTTGCATTGACTTTGCTTTCACTCTGACTAGAAACTTATATGTTCACAAGTTCTCTTCCCCATCATAAACCAGTTGTGATTGGTAACTGTATTTATGTAGTATTGGGAGCTAAACTAGTGTCATTGCACTGTTAACTCTTAAGAGATAGGAACCTGGAGTTATGGTAAGTAGGCAAAAGGAAACCTCAAGTGTTAAGTGACCAGTTGACGGTCTAGCAGATTCTCCCCTTAGTGTACTAAGTATACGACAAATTAAAAATAAAAGGAAAAAAAACAACAGAATTTCACTTATTACACAAAGGTCAGATGCTTCCCAGGACTGCTGTGCAGTGAAATAACTACTACTATGAGTCCTTACATGACAGATTTGGACAGTGTGCAGTGTTGAACATAAGGTTTACAAAGCATAATTAAATTTCTGTTACTTCTCAGCAAAAGGAGTTTCACCCTCTCCCTAGCTCAAAGGTTAAGTTTCTAAATAAGTATTCCAGCAATATCAGAAAGGTTTTATGTACATCTATGAGGATTGTATGGTGAATTTTTTTTTCAATTAACTTGAGTCCTAATTCTGCACAGGAACACAACACTAAGTATTCCAGTGTTGCTATACCAGAGGATTTTCTCCTCTGTAAATCACAGCAAGGACTAGTAAATCTTAATAAACATAGTAACACTAGCCAGTACATCTAGCCAAGAATTCATATGAAAAGAACTTATATTGAAAAGTTTTATATACAGCACTTATAAAATGATTTTGCCATGAAAACAAACTATATATCTCCTGAAATACACTAATTTACCTTTGGGATATTGAGCCTTTTCCATAATTTCTGATACATAAAAATCACACAAGAAAAAAACAAACAAAAATTCCCCACAGTTTGCAGGAAGCAGAATACTTTTCAGGAAGGATAACCCAAGAGAGCCATTCCTGAATCTGGCAGAGCATTATAATTTTATTACTCATTTTTAATGCCTTNTTTTTTTTTTTTTTTTTTTTTTTTTTTTATTGTTTTTTTTTTTTTTTTTTTTTTTTTTTTTTTATTTTCAGTGTACTTATCAAGTAATGGGTTTTGTTTTCTAGTCTTCGCAGCATGTTTTTTAACATACTTCATCTACTTTGGGAGGTGGTAGAAAATAAGAAAGAGTGTGAATGAGAAAACATTGTTCTTAAAAGCGCTTGTTCACTGTTGTTTACCAATTTATCTTGGTGATGGTTTGGGTTTTTTTTGTTAAGTTTTAAACATTATTGGATCAGTCT
>VZTM01021179.1:0-20099 GCA_013400555.1 Jacana jacana
GTGTAACCCATCCGGTCCCATAAGCAGAGATGAGAGCAGCAGAGTAAACCAGGCTGGGATGGACCCTGGGGGTCTGCCCCAACGCCCCTGCTCGATGCAAGGAAACAAACCTGCTGGTAAAAGCTCTGCTCGAGCAGACCTCGGGGCAAGCCCTGGAGAGCTGCTTTTGTGATGGACTGAAATGCCCTTTCAGCAGTGAACTACACCGGTAGCAGTTCCAAAATTCAATAAAATCACCCAGAAACAGAAACTCCAAACTGAATTGTTCCAGATGGATCAAAACCTCCCACTGGGATTAAGCTGAACCGGTTCCTCCTGAGCTGGTGTGCTGGCTTGTGAGTTCACACATACACTAACCCCTGTCCCATCAGTGAAGATGAACTCATCCATTGTTACCGGAGTGGAAGGTCATGTTGAAATGATTTTCCACATCTGCTCGATAAAATCAGTTCTCCTGGAATTTGTTGATGTCATTTATTGGCGTTTCTGTGTCTGACCCCGTCCCATTAAAGCCTTCCTGGCGGTTCCTGTGACGGGGCTGTGCAGCAGCCACTAGAGAGGGACAGAGACCAGGGCGAGCCCCAGCTGGACCTGAAGAGCAGCCAAGGGGCTGGAGGTGCTGGGAGAGCCAGAGGGTGCTGGGGACAACCATCCCCTGAGGGCTCTGCTTGTGGTGGTGCATCCAGCCCTGGAGAGCTGGAGGAGACTCTGCTCCTCCATCCCCAGGCCTTGCCTTCGGTGACCCAGCTTGTGGTGGTGCATCCAGCCCTGGAGAGCTGGAGGAGACTCTGCTCCTCCATCCCCAGGCCTTGCCTTCAGTGACTCGGCTTGTGGTGGTGCATCCAGCCCTGGAGAGCTGGAGGAGACTCTGCTCCTCCATCCCCAGGCCTTGCCTTCGGTGACCCGGCTGCAAGGCACAGCCAGGGGGACAGCAAATTAGGCAGCGTGAAGTGCTTTTTTCCAGAGGTGGGAGAATCAGCATTGACTTCCCAGATGTGGTGTGACTGGAAGGTGCTGGACGAGGCTGTTGCCTCCAGGGTGGCTAATGGACGGGGGCTCATTGGGTGATAATGGCCCAGGGCTGGGAAATGTGGACTCGCCCCCAGCTCCGCCTCTGCCCTCGGGCAGGTCTCGGCACTTTCCTTCTGGGTTTTCCCTGTAAAGCCAGGCTGACACTTTCAGTGTCATGTTAAAGACTGGCAACGACAGGGGTGGGGGATGTTCAAATCTCAGAAAATACTGGCTTCCCAAAATTGTTGGCTGTTTTGTGTCCCCCTCTTCGGGCATTCCAGGGATGGAAAATGCTTTTCCCTCCCCTGAAACAAAGGAATCTCCTCCAGCAGCTGAAGAAGGAGCTGGGAGGGGGCAGGAAAGTTGCACAATCATTTTAAAGCCAAGAACCAAACACAAATCCCAAAGGACCCGCACCCAGGGGCTGGGACGGGGCAAGACTAGGTGGTATCTAGAGCCAAACCCTGAGACTGACTGAGCCATCTCCTCAAACCAGCTGCCTTCCCCTCCCCTGGCTCGTGCAACGGAGATTTTAATCCTAATTTCATTTGGGAGAGAGAAAAAAACCTGGGAGATTGAGCAGACAGACTGAGCACGCATTCAGACTGAGCCAGGCAGGACACTGTGCCTGTTCCCTTCCAGCTGCCCGTGAGTTGTTGCTGGAGGAGCCTCTCCAGACGTGGAGCCCCTGCCTGGGCCAGCCAGGACCTGCTGCAGTGGTGTGTCCTGGCCTGGAGGTGACACGGCAGCCAAGATGGGGGCTTTTGGCCTGTCCACATGAAGCCCCCCTTCTCCCCGCTCGCTGCACGGCTTCCTTAGCAACCAGACTGGGGGTGTTGAAGCTGAACAGAAATTATAGTTTTCCCTGGGAACTTTCCATGGAGTTAAAACTTGAAGAGGGAAAGAAAAGGGAAAGCAGGACTGCCTTGGTCCTGTGCCCCCAGAACCAGGGCTGTTGCCTGCCTCCCCTTCCCTCCTCTCTTGTACCAGCCTTTCTCTACCCCATGATTTAATAACTCAAGAGGGAACAAGGGAATGGCCTCACGGGGAGGTTTAGGATGGATATTATGTCTTCACTGAAAGGGTTGGCAAGCCTTAGAATGGGCTGCCCAGGCCAGTGGTGGAGTCACCATCCCTGGAGGGGTTTAAAAGCCAGGCAGACACGGTGCTGAGGGACATGGGTCAGTGGGGGTTTGGGCAGGGTTGGGTTGGTGGTCGGAGATCATGATCTTAAAGGTCCCTCCAACCATAATGACTGTGTGATTCTGCTGTAACTCATGGTGAAGTGAGGAGAAGCTGCTTCCATCACCCCAGCCCTGGCCAGCTTGTCTGCCCCCGTGGAGAGCTGAGAGCCCACTCCAGGGCAAGTCCTGGAGGTGCCCAGGGGAGCGTCCCTCCAGGAGAGCTGCGGGCACTGGCTCCAGCAGCCAAGAAGCCTGTGCAGGGCACGGCCCCCTGGCAAATCCAGAGAGAAATGCTGGATGAGTAAAAGGTAAATAACATTCTCCAGTGTGAGAGCACGTCTCTGGAAAAAGCACTGCCATGAATTTTTTATGCTCAAAACCCTTTTTTTATCTCAAAGATAAGGTGTAATAGCTCAGGCTGTCTCCTCAGAGGTGGGGCTTTCACGGGGTCAGGTGCAGGATCCCCAGTTTGGCCCAGAATAAGCTCTCTTTGCCTAGTGGTCTGAAACAGAGATGGAGGAGCAAGAGCTACCACAGAGAGGCTGAGCTCACGAGGGAACAAACCCCAGACTCCCAGTTGTGGCCCCGGGTGCAGCCCCGAGTTAAATTTCCTTCTTATTTCCTCGCAGATGGAATCTCTGTGTGCCCACAAAGTTCAACACCGCTCCAGCCCCAAACCCACAAGGTGGGGAGGTGGTTCAGGCTGTGAGAAATGAAGGAAAAATGCTCCTGCAATTCCCAGGTGGGATGTTACGAAGAAATTGTGCACGGGACACAGGGAGGAATGGCTCCAGGTTGGTTTCCTGTGGCTTGGTCTCCTCTCCCGTGGGCTCTGCTGGGCTGCTGGGCCCACAGCGGGGCTTTGGGCAGCCGGGTGGGTGTTCTGACAGGGGCAGCTTCGCCCTGAGCCAAGCACACCCTGGCCACCAACCCCAGTGCCAAAAATCTTACTTCTCTATTGTCTTCTGCTATAAGAAGAATAGCAGAAGCAGGGAGGGGATTGTCCCCCCTGTACCCAGCACTGGGGAGGCCGCACCTTGAGTCTGGTGTCCAGTTCTGGGCACCTCAACACCAGAGAGATCTGGAGGGGCTGGAGCGAGTGCAGAGGAGGGACACGAAACTGGTGAGAGGCCTGGAGAATAAGGCTTATGAGGATNTTTAAGATCCAATACACTGATTCGTGTGCACCCCAGTGCCATAAAGCAGGAAACAGGCTTTTCTTTGGGATGAGGATTTCTTCAAAAAGTAATGGAGAGAGCAGTGTGATGTTTATTTTTAACATTATTTAATCATTAGGTGGGTCTTAAGCTCAGCAGAGACTCCCCTTCCACACACCTTTGTGCTAGGGGAGCTGGGACTCAGGCACTGCTGTGCCCCCAAAACGCTTCTCCCGACAAGCCCGTCCTGGCTGCTGCAGGTCTCAGGGCCCTACGCTCAGCCTGGGGATGGAGGGCAAAGCCAGGGGCACAGCTGGTCCCCTGGGGTGTCCCCAGGTGCTGCAGGGGATTTTCACGCCTTTGTTCTGCAAAGCTTTACAGGAAATGGATGTGAGAAGGTGCTTGGGCGGCTGCTCCTGGGGGGATCCCTGCGTGCTTGGGTAAGCACAGCTGCCAGCATCCAGCCCTTCCCCTTCCTGGGCACATCCCCAGGCAGATCTGAGCTGCTCTCAGGGCAGGACCCGGGAGGGTGACAGGGGAAGGGATTTTGGGAAGCACCCACCGCTCACCGTCTGGGCCGTACCTCACCCTGACGGGGACGCGGAGCAGCGTTTGCAGCGGTGCCACCGCCGTGCGTTGCTCTGTCACGGAAACCCCACGATGGTGCCTGATTCGGCCTGTAGGGCAGCTGTTAGAGCACTTATGGTCCCCCGTGGCAGCAGACCCAGATGGGAAGAGCTTCCCAACAGTGGGAATAGCCTGGGACATGCCATTCCTGTCCCTGGCTGCGACCCGACGCAGGGGGCAGGAGGAGGAGGAGGAGGGGGGGGATGCTGTGGGGCAGGGTTGGTGCAGACAATTGCCTCAGGCCAGGGGGACAGCGCTTTGTGTCACCTGCAGACACGAAATAAGTGGCAAATGCAAAGGGAAGCAAATCAAACCACAAAGGAAGAACCAGTTCCTGCTTTGCGCAGGCAGAGAGAGGGGAGACCGGTCACTGGGCTGCACTGGGAGCAAGGAACAGACGCTGCCTCCCTTCTCTCCTGCCCTTTTTCCAGGCAATGGCACTCGGGGTCCCAGGGCTGGGGAGGGGGTGGGGATGTACTGGGTTTGTCTCTAACTGCAGGGGCTCCCAAGGCAGAGAAAAATGTCTGGTTTGGGCAGAAGCTGCCTCCAGCCCTCACCAGCACAACGTACACACGCCTTCAGGAGCCACCAGGACCATGTTCACTGCGTGGCTGCCATCCAGCAGAGCAAGTGCTGGGGGCAGTGGGGCCGGGGACCCGCAGGTGTGGCTCCTGCAAGACCCCCACCAGACTGTCTGCAGTATGTGTAAAGGAGAGAAGGCTATTTTTTTTTTCATAGAATCATCCAGGTTGGAAGAGCCCCTTGGGATCACCCAGTCCAACCATCAGCCCCACTCTGCAAGTTCTCCCCTACACCAGATCCCTCAACACCCCATCTCATCGACTCTGAAACACAGTCAGGGATGGGGACCCCACCCCCTCCCTGGGCAGCTGATTCCACTGACTGACCACTCTCTCTGGGAAAAGCTTTTCCCTCACGTCCAGCCTGACCCTCCCCTGCTGCAGCTTCCAGCCAGTCCCTCTCCTTCCAGCGCTTTTTTTAATAAAAGCTGGTTTAAACAACGCTCCTATAAATGAATCCTCTGCAAAATATTTTGCAGCTTGTAAAATTAACATCGTGGGCAATTCCCAGCTCCCTGGGGGCTCCGCTGTGCAGCTCCCCCTGCTCTGCCCCAGCATCCCAGCAGGATGCGGCCCACGGAGGGACGTGGTGCCTGGCAGGGGCTGGGCATCACCTGGGACCAGCTGCTCCCACGTACAAAATGGGAAGCAGGAGTGGGAGAGGAGAGGGCAATGGGCAGACAGGCATGTTGGGGCAGAGATGGCCCTTCAGCAGGCAGCCCCAGTTGTCCCGCAGGACACCAGGGAAGTGAGTGGGGAAGGAAAAGCTCCAGGGGAGGCAAATAGCGAATGGTTTCCTCTCTGGGTTGACTCATGCCCATCATTGCCTCCCTGCCTCCCCTGGGTAATTAACAGCCCTTTCACCTGCCAAGTGCTGTGTTAGAAAAAAAATATAGCCACCAGCTGGGCAAGTGGCCTCCACCTTCTCTCCTACAGCGCTGCCCAGGGAGCGCTTTGACCGGGGAGCCCTGAGTCCCTGCTGGCAGACAGACAGAGGGACGGTGCTGGCTCTGCTCCTTCCCCAGCCCCTCTCCGTGCCGAGCCTCTCACGGAGCCCCTACCTGTGGGCATCTTGCACAGGGGGGTCCCTAGAAGATCCAACAGGCTTTTCTAGCTCTGCTTCTTTTATCTGGTGCGCTGGTGGGTACTGTGCAATGCTGGTTGCTTCGGTTCAGTCACACGGCAGCAAAACAAACAGCAAATGTGAAGGGTCCAGGGGGACTGTGTCCACACACCCACCTTCACCGACCCGCTCCCTCTGTGCTTGGGGAAGAAAAGCAAAATAATTGGGTTTTATCCCATCATCCAGAGTACACAGGGTTCTCGTGGTGGTTCAGGAATTAGAAGCAAAGGTCTTTTAATCTCCAGGAAACCAAGTGGCTATTTTATTTTGTTTTTTTAAAGACAAAGCTGAATTGTGGATTGGTTCCTCCTGCTGCTGGGTTACTGGCACAGCCAGGGCCCTGCGGCGCTGCACCCCCCAGGGCTGCTGGTGCTCTGCTGGAAACCTGCTTTGCCCATGGTCGCTGCTGGTCGGGCTCCTTCACGCAGCCAACACTGCAGGGAGCCTGGAGGGATGCTCAGCCTGGGCCACCCCTGCTGTGTGAAGGGTCTCCAGGCACCCACCCTGGTTGACAGGGACATGGGATGGGGACAGCAGTGTGACACCGAGCCCCTGGCGATGCTCCTCACTCCTGGCAGTGGCTCTGGTGCAGGGAAGCAGGAGGTGCTGCAGCAGGAGAGCGGTGGGAAGGGGATGCTGGTTCAGCCCGCTGGGGTCTGGAGGGGCTGCATTCCTCCATACAAAGGTCCTCCTGTTTGTCCCATTAGTGCCATCATTAAAAACCAGTTAGTCTCCTACAGAGAGCAAACCGGTTCACAGTCCTGCCAGGACCTTGCTGAAGGGCTGTGCCGCCCAAGCCCCCTGTGTGGTCCCCCCTGCCAGCCCCGGGCCCTCCTCCCCTCTTACTTGTGTACTGGGGCTAATTGGTGCAGGGTGCCCAGGAGCCCAGCTTCACACCTTGTTAGCAGGGCAATTAGCTCTCTTTACCCTCCTGATTGTTCATGTGCATGTTTGACTCCAATCCATCTTTCCAGTGAGTTATAAATGCAGCACCAGTCAGGCAGAGGGGAGTGGAGCTGGGACAGGGAGAGCAGAGCCATGCTGGAGACCGTCCTGCTGCTGCTGGCCCTGGCCAAACCAGTGTGCCCAAGTCCAGACAGCATGGTGAACCGGCGGGCTGAGGCTCTGAAGAGGCTCCTAGAGGTCTTTGGCATGGAAGATCCTCCACCCCCTCCCTCTCACTTCAAGCAGCCGCCCCAGTACATGGTGGATCTATTCAACACTGTCGCCAACGCGGACGGTGTCACCAAGAACCCCGACATCCTGGAGGGCAACACAGTCCGCAGCTTCCTGGATAAAAGTAAGGATGGTGCTGGGGATGGGGCTGTGGGAAGGGGCCAAGCACTGCTGGTGGAGGTGCCACTCCCAGTTTGGCTCCACTTCCCAACTCTCCTTCCCTGCAGCTCATGGAGAGAAGATGCGGTTCCTCTTCATCCTCTCCAGCGTGGCCAAAAACGAGAAGATCCTGACGGCAGAGCTCCATCTCTTCCGCCTCTGGCCGAGGGCCACCAACGGGCCCAAAAGGCACCACTTCTGCCAGGTGAGGAGGGGGACGGGATGAGGATGAGGATGATAAGAGTGGGGATGGAGACAGGGACAGGGGTGCCAGTCAGGATGCCACTGCCAGGCTGCGGTCTCGTGCCTGCAGTGGGGACATGGCTGGGCTCTGTGCAGTCGATCCAGCTGAAGTGTCACTGCCTTGCACAGGGAATCACAGGGGTTAAATGTGCACCCATCAGCCAAGGCACCCAACCTGCCACCTCCTCCCATCTCCTGCCTTTTTCATTCCCCAGTCCCTGTGTCCTTCCTGCACCTTTCCCCTCCGGCAGGACCCACTGGTGGTAACCAGCTCTTTGCTGCCTTCCCCAGGTCAGCATCTACCAAGTGCTGGGAAAGAAGAGTCCGTCGGATGCGCCTGGAGGGAAGAAGCTGCTGGCAGCCAGACTGGTCTCACTGCAGGACTCGGGCTGGGAGGTCTTTGCCATCACGCAGGCGGTGGGTGCTCTTCCCCAGTTCGGCCGGCAGGGAGGGAGGGAGTTTGCAAGACAGAGCTTTTTTTAACCTATTTCCACCTCAGCAGCCATTTGGCTTGCAGTGAGATGTGTGCCCAGACCCTCTGCAGCAACGGGGGGAAGGGGAGGGAGGAAACAGCCTTTGGGAGGGGGTAAAAGTCCTGCCAAGAGCCCCAGGGGCTGCTCTCTCCTGCCAAGTCCCCAGACTAGTTCCACCGCTCCACGGGTAACGCCAGTGCTGGCTCCTGCTGTGGTGTCCCCTGTGCCACAGCAGCACAGCCCCTTTGCCCAGGGCTGGGGAACACGGTGTGGCTGCAGCTCATGCCACCGTGCTGCTGACAGGGCACCGGGTCTGCTGG
This sequence comes from Jacana jacana, assembly GCA_013400555.1. Classification (NCBI taxonomy): domain Eukaryota; kingdom Metazoa; phylum Chordata; class Aves; order Charadriiformes; family Jacanidae; genus Jacana; species Jacana jacana. Next base: position 8,055 of record VZTM01021179.1, read on the forward strand.
CCTGGCACCGCCGTGGGGACACCGGCACTGTGCCTGTCCTGCCTCGGTGACACCAGTTTGGTTCCCCAGGTTCGTGACTGGGTGGAAGACGAAAGCAGCAATCAGGGTTTGCTGGTGATGGTCCAAAGCCTGGGGGGGAGCCCCCTTGATCCCCCCCCGCTGCAGTTCGCGTCCGGCGGGGACCACCACGAGAGCAAGAAGCCCATGTTGGTCCTGTTCACGGACGATGGGCGCCGGGGAGCCTCCCTGCCGACCACCAGCTTCCCAGGTGGGTCCCATCCATCCCCAGTACCGCTCCCGTGGTGCTGCCGTCCCCTCACCCCCGGGGTGCTGGGGAGCTCCCCGCACGTGGGGGCCTTCAGACCCACAGCTCCTTCTCTGGCCAGAGGGAGAGGCCACCTCCCTGCTGGTTTAGTCTGTGCAGAGGTGCGGGCTTGCCGTGGGTCTGTGAGGTTGTCACCTCCTGGTGGCTCCGCCTGGGCTGGTGACAGGCTGTGGCTGAAGGGTTCACTGCACCAGGTGGCTGCAGAGATAACTCCTGAGGAGGGAAGAGGGGGTGAGGGGGGAACACACGCCGTGTTCTGCCTCCTCCCAGGCTCCTCTGATGGCTAATGGCACCGGGTCCTCATTTCTGGCAGATTTACAGCCTCGAGCTCCTCTTCTCCCTGCAAAGATGCCGGTGCCCAAGCTGGGTGGGCCACGCAGCGCCCGCTCGCTGGACCGGCTCCAGCCCTGCCAAAGACACCCCTTGTCAGTTGACTTCGAGGAGATCGGCTGGTCGGGCTGGATCATCTCACCGCGGGGGTACAACGCCTACCACTGCAAGGGCTCCTGCACCTTCCCGCTGGGCGAGAACATGCGGCCAACCAACCACGCCACCGTGCAGTCCATCATCAACGCCCTGAAGCTGAGCGAGGGTGTCAGCAGCCCCTGCTGCGTCCCCGACAAGCTCTACTCCATCAACCTCCTCTACTTCGACGATGATGAGAACGTGGTGCTCAAGCAGTACGATGACATGGTGGCCGGGAGCTGCGGCTGCCACTGAGGCAGGAAGGAGGAGGAAGGTGGAAGTGCCACCGTGGCTTAGGCTGCTTCTGCTCCCTCCAAGAGCGTCTTTGCAGGGGTCTCCAGCCTGCAAAACTCCCCAAGAGAGACCAGGGTGAGGAAAGCAAGGGGTGCCCAGCTCTGCCCTGGGTGGCATCACTCCCTGGTAGTGCCCAGGAAGGCTCAGGGCCAAGCTCTGATTAAATTGACCCAAATGAGCCCGTGCAACCATGCAGCCCAGGGACAGTGGCTCCATTTCAGGGTGCCCTGCATGGGAGCACAGGTCTCCTTGCCTGCACAGAGGCTGTACTATATGTATATAGGGAGAGCACTAATATATATGTCAGAAACCGCCTGTACAGTGGCCTGTAAATGTCTGTACATTTCTGCATTGCTGTGACTTGTCAAATGAATTCAGAGGAACTATTAAACCTGCTGTTCCCCAAGGAGGTGTTTGTAGATCCACTGCTGGGGTGGCCAAAGCGCGGGAGGGGGGGTGCAAGCTGAGAGATGAGGCTGCAGCTGCAGTGCAATGGCCAGGGGCGGGTGTGTTTGGCTGCTGAGTGCCCCTCCTTGGAAGCCCAAATGATGTCAGGCTCCATTAGCCCACCCAAAATGGGGAGTGGGGGGCAATCCCTGGGCAGGCAATGGGAGCATGTTGCAAGATGCAGTGATGGGGTTGGGGCAGGTAGAGGGGATGGTGCCAAGGCAGTGGGTGGTGTGGAAGGACGGCTCTGGGAGAAGATGGCTGGGGGGGAGCTGTGCTGCACACTCGCTGGCACAGACCCCTGTCCCCCGCAGTCCAGGATTCAGAAGGAGTGTGACTGTCCCCTCAGCCACTCCCAGTCTCCTTCCAACACTTTACAACAGCAGTGGCTTAAGGGTGGTCTCAGGCTGACACCAGGACAAGCCCCCCTGCCCCCAACAGCTCTTCATCCCCAAGCCCAGCTTTCAGGTGTCCAAATCCCACCCCGTTTCCTTCCACTGCTCACCTAAAAGCAGCATCCATGGCTGTCGGCTCTTCCCTACCACTGCTTTGGGTCCCTCTCCACATCCCACTCCAGGGAAGGGTGAATGCCCCCCAGGGAGTCCATGGACTAGATACAGAGGGAAAAATCCTTTCCCTGAGCCCTGCAGACATTTCCCCCACTGTCTCCAGGACATAAACACAGAGCAGAGCCAACTGGTGTGTCCTAGGCACATGTAGACATCCCAGTTCCTCTTCCAACACACTCCAGGCCAGGTACCCCATCCACAAATCCACATGCAGACTGACTCCCTCTGTGTCCCACGAGAGCCTCCCTCCCTCCCCAGCTGGCAGGAGAGGTGGTTGTGAGCACCAGGGAAATGTCCTCTCCTCACCACCACCCCCCCCCAAATTACCAGCAGTTTATTGAATTACACAAAGCTGCTGGTCAATAATCCAGGACAATGAATGGGTTTGGCCTGCTTTATTAAATGCCTGTTCCTGGGGATGCTCTGCCTGCCAGCTCTGCACCCCCGGGGTGCCACCACAGCACCATTCCAAGCCAGGATCCTGTCCCCAGGCTCCCGGGGCGGTGGGAGGTGAAGTGGGTTTGCCTGGAAGGACCCACTTGTGGCTGCAGACGTCCTGCCATAGCTGTACAGCGAGCTCCAGAGCTGGTCCTTCACCAGCTTCAAGGGGGAAGTCACCTTCCTTCACCACTCTGGGGGACAGCAGGCTCCAACACGCAACGGTGACTGTGTCACAGCAGGGTCACAGGCACATTTCACCCTCCAACCAGCCCCAGCCAGCAGTGGCACCTGTACAGGGGCACATCCCTGCTGCCACTTGCTGCTCCTGCCCAAGTGGTGGAGCCTCCCCAGGGAACAGGACCTGCTGGAGGGATGGCCAGGCTGCAGAGTAGGACACATGAAGGTGGAGGAGTGTCCAGGCAGCGGTCAGTGGTGAGAGCGAGGGTCAGCTCTGCAGCACTCCATCAGCTTCCGCACTACCTGCTCCTTCAAGCGGATCCTCCTGGAGAGCTTGAGCGAGTGGCTGGCTTCGTTCTCGTGGGCCTTCAGCTTGGCATAGTAGTCAGAAAACTTGTTGTAGAGGATGGAGATGGGCATGCCATTGAGGATGATGCCAAAGGAGATGCAGCCAAATGCCACCACCCTGCCCAGCAGCGTGTCGGGCACAGTGTCTCCATAGCCCACAGTGGAGAGGCTGACCTGGGCGAGGAAGGACATGGATAAAATCCTACACGAACAAGCTCAGCAGAACCTGCCTGCCCATGCTGAGACTCACCACCCTCTGCCCCTGGGAGGTGGGACCTGAGAACAGCACCATGGCTGCAGCCAGCCTGGCAGCTCCTGCACAGCCAGGGCTCACCTTCCCCGGCTTGGAGAGCCCAAAGAACAGGTTGGATGGGACCCCAACAGCAGAGGCAAGCAGCCCTGCTCCTTCCTCTCCCTCACGTGTGTCTCTTCACAAGCAGCTGGAGGTCACTGAGGCAAAATTTCCCCAGCAGCCAGACTGTCTGCTGGAGCTTCCTGCCCCCATGGAGCAGTGGCTCCGGTGTTTCCTGGCCTTAAGCTGCTCGGTCCCACAGGAACGAAGCTTCCTGGACTCTCCCTCTAAGGGAAGCAAGCGCTGCCCAGGAACACACCCGGGGGAACAGTGACAGGGGAGCAGGACGACGGGGGGCAGGGGGAGAGCTGGGGCAGAGAGGTTTGGGCTCTGCATGAAGCCATGTCGACCGAGGACAGGCTGGCTCAGCCTGTGACATTTAAATACTCCACTCTGGTGATTTTGCTAAGTGATTTTGCACTTCCTCGAGGCGGGATGAATTTCCAGCAGGCAGCCCGTGGTGGCCAAGGGGGGATTATAAGAGCAGAAGTGATCTGTGCGGTCGCTTCATCCCTAAATCAAAACGCCCTCGTAACCCCTGGCTCCCAAGTGCTTTAGCTGCTCCTCATCCCGGAGGTAATCCCAGGTTTATTATAGCGCTGGGCTCGGCAGAGCCGCCGGCTCCTGGCACCAGCAGGGCAGCAAACAAGGGCTGAGCGAAGGCTGCAGCACACCCTGGTCTGTCCCCTCTCAAGACGGTGGCTGAGGCGTGGTGTGACTGCGCTCCCTTGGTTCCCACACGTAGCCCTGGGTCCCCACACGCAGCCCCACAAGCTCTGCCCCTCTCACACCTCCCAAGCCCAGCTGGGCTGCGATGCTGCACAGGTCTCAGGCTGTCCCCATGCCCACGGGGTCTGAGCCACGTCCACCCAACACTTGGGTCCCATGACAGCTAAAGCCTGGGGTGAGCTGCACCCTCCTTGTCACTAACCTAAGCCTGGAGGTTCCCAGGCCACCACCCCTGTCGCAGCATCCCACCCCAGCACCAGCTTTTGAGCCTCAGAGCTCGGTCCAAATCTCTGATTTCTTTGCTCAAGAGGGTGTCCTGTTTTACCTCAAACCAGGACAGCTCTGCACGTCCCATCACTACTGAGCTGATGGGAAGACTGGGCCTTTTTCTGCCTCCTGGCCTCCAGAAGTGGTGAATCCCTCAAGCACCGGCGCAACCCTCGACCCACAGAGGCCCACCGCACCCTCCTCTGGAAGAAGGAGCTCACACCTTACCGCTGCCCACCACCACGCATAGGGGATACTGGTGAAGTTGGTGCCTGGTACATCATGTTCCACCGAGTGCATGAGAGCGGAGAAGGTGAAGACCCCCATGGCGATGAAGAGGAAGAGGCAGCACACCTGCTGGTAGCACTGGCGCATGGTGAAGCCGAAGGCCCGGAGGCCGGTGGAGTGGCGAGCCAGCTTGAGGATGCGAAAGATCCTCATGAGCTTGATGAGCTTGAGGACTTTGCCCAGCTTGCTCACATTCTCTACCTTGTGCAGCTCCTCGTGGTAAAGCGTGTCTGCTTCATCCAGGTTTTCAAAGAGGATCTGGATGTAGAAGGGCAGGATGGCAACCAGGTCCACGGCATTAAAAGCTGCCCGCAGAAAGTTTTTGAAGCTGGAGGAGGATATAAGCCTCATGAGGTATTCAGAGGTAAAGAAGATGGCACAGATCATTTCCATCTGCTCCATCCACATCTTCCCTGTCTTGTGTTTCATCTCTTCCACCGTGCTCAGCGTCATGCCCACAATGGAGATAAGCACAAAGAAGCTTGACATGACAGCAATGATCTTGGCTGGGACAGAAGAGTACGGGTTCTCAATCAGGTTCCAGATCATCTTCCGAAACCGTCCCAGAAACTTGCCTTCAAAGTGTTCTGCTGAGTCCAGAGGCTCCAGTTCTGCTTCCAGCTCCTTCTGTATTTTCAGGTACTCGCTGAGTTCATCTTGCTTTTCCTCAAACAGGATCCGGCAGCAGCGCTGGGAGTATTTCAGATGGATCCCCCAGTACTCGATTTCCTCCACGAAGTTACTGGGGCACATCTCATCCATTATCCACAGGACCCCGCTGCGGTAGAAGTGGAAGATGTAGTGGAAGATTGAAGGGTCTCTGTCAAAGAAGTACTCATTCTTCTGCACCGAGTAGTCATCGCAGAGCTGCAGCCTCTTCATGGGGTCGGTATAAAGGGCCAGCTTCCCAAGCCTGGTGATGGGATACCGGGCCGCTACCTTGATAGCTATCTGGAACAACTTGCCGCCAACATTAATGTTGAGCAAGTACTTGTTCCTTTGGATAGGAGCCTTGCTTTTCTGGTTTCCATCTGTCACGTTCTGCATGGAGCTCCATGGTTTTACCAGGCTGTCCTGTGCAAACGGGATGTAGACTTCCTCTTCCTGCGGGGTCCGGCGGTGGCCCCGGTGCTCCCCAATCTTCAGGCCGGCAGAGAGACTCGCACGCCTCGTCCCCAGCTGCCTCATGGTGCCTGACCCCTTGAAGCAGTGATTCCCCTTAGGGGCCGTGGGGCAGCAGCTCCAGCTTCATGGGGACACTCCCAAAAGGTGCGGGCTGACGGGCACAGGCGCTGTGAGCTCCGAGGAGCGGTGCCAAGCTGCTGCCCGAGGGACACGGCCCATGTCATGGTGCCACGTGGCACCTGCCGGGGTCCCAAAGCCGATTGCTGATCAGATTGTGCTTTGCAGTGTAGGAGTCAGAGGCAGCTAAGTGTCCGCTCCTTAAGACAATAATGAGATTGAAGCACTAGCCCTTTACGTAAGGAACTATTTCCAGCTCTCACTTCTCTTTTTTTTTTTCCCCTTATTCTCTTGTTTTCAGTTGCTTGTGTTGGTCTCAGGCCACCCTGTTCCCACGGGGGGCACCCACGATGGCAAGTTGAAAAGACAGAACGATCTTGCCTTGGTTGAACCAAAAGACCCTGTGCCTGGAAGGTGCAGACACGCAGGATTTGTGTCCCCACACCAGATGCTGCTCTGGGCACCGGTCGGTGGTTAAGCACACGAGTGCTAATGCCCCTGTTCCATCAGCTGTCACAGCCCAGAGAAGGGAGACGGTTGCTGCCACCCAGCTCATCCCCCAAAGCCCCAGAGCACAGATTTAACAGGCCAGGAGGCAAAGGAACCGTCTCGCCCTCCATGCAGTGCCTGAGCGGGTCACCAACGTGCCAGGTCGCTCCTGCACCGCTGCCCTGTGCCCCCCCTGCCCGTCACACCTACCTCCAACCCCGCTACTGCCCGGGCAGGGGCAGGAAGGAGGGATGGACACCAGACCCACAAGTGTGCCCTGAAAGATCCCCTGGACAACGGGGACTGAAGAGGAGGAAATAAACCTATGGATTTGTGAGTAAAATGGGAAACAAACTTAAATGGGCTGATGTCTGAGCCAGGAAGACAACCACAACCCTCCCTCAGCAGGTAAAACCCTGTTGGTTCCCCTGGACTGCTCTCGTGAAACCCAGGGGCCTGAAGCACAAAGCTGCTCCCCAGCCGAAAAGCAGCTCAGGCTCCACGACTGAAGTAACTCAGAGCCTGGGGATTAGGAGAACAAAAGCACTTCTGGCACCAGACAGAGGAAGGGAAATCGCTGTCACAAACACAGCCCCAAGTTCTGGCACAAGATCCATAAAAATGCATTTCTTTCAACTCCGAAACTCTCAGCTCAGGGGTCAGAGGGCAAAACCTGCGTGATCCTGCAGGGGCTGCGCCTGCTGAGTTCACCCCCCAGCCTTGCTGCCTGTGGCACAGAGCCAGGGGCAGAACCCCACATCTCAGCTCAGCACCACAACCCAGGGACGATGTGGGACAGGCTGGTGGCAGCTGAGCTCTGTCACACAGCCCTGGCAGTGCCAGACCTGCCACCAGCCCCAGCTCTGTCCCCAGGCGCTGGGACAAGCACCGTCCTGCTCTGCTGGGCATCCCACTGCTCCTGCCTCTCTAATCAAGAAGGAACAAGCTCACACAGTATAAAGTTTTTTGCCTTATTATTAAGCTCTTTCCAGTTGTTATCTCTTCTGCAGAAGCACCCCTGGTGCCAGTGCCAGCCGTTCCTCTTGTCTCCACTCACCCTGCTGGCTCTATCTCCAGTACCTGCTGGAGTCACTTCCACCCCAGGCAGGCAGAGGAGCTTGCCCTGGCAGCCCACCCACCACGAGTCCCTCTTTACCAGGATGGGACAACCCAAAGGCCAGGTGGCCTCCAGAGCTCGGGCAAATGCATAAATGTGAGAAAAACAAAGAAATCCATGAGTCATGGGTTTCAAGTTCTTTATTCTCCTGTGTCTTTCTCAAACTCTCCCTGCAGAAACAGAAGGTTGTGTGCACCCCCACCAACAAGCTCTCGGTACTAAACCCAGCAGCACTGGGATCACTCTGTATCACACCACATACACAAGTTTCTCCCACGGGGGAGCAGAAGACCCCTGCTCCAAGGCTGATGACCTGTGTCTGCTTGGCAAGACAAGAGCTCACCTTTAAGGCACAGAGATCAGCAGCCCTGTCTTTTGTGTGCTTAGAGAACACTTGTGCAAGGAGAACGTGGTCAACACAAACTAGAGGCACTGGTCAGTAATGTCCTACTCCCATTGCCATGTCTTCTGAAAAGCATAAACCATGGAGCTGTTTGGGAAGAGCCACACGTGCCCCAGTGCACAGACAAGGTTTGATCCAAAACAGGCATTAATTCAAGCTGAGAGAAACAAACAAACAAACAAACAAGGCACCAAACACTCAAAACCTCGTAGAAGCACAGAATAGCTTGGGTTGGAAGGGACCTGGGACCTGAAAGCCCATCCACCCCACCCCCTGCCCTGGGCAGGGACACCTCCCACCACACCAGGTGGCTCCAAGCCCCCTCCAACCTGGCCTTGAACCCCTCCAGGGATGGGGCAGCCACAGCCTCTCGGGGCAACCTGGGCCAGGCTCTCCCCACCCTCACACCAAAGAAGTTCTTCCCCACAGCTCAGCTCCATCTCCCCTCTTTCAGTTTCAAACTGTCCCCGCTCCCATGTAGTAACTGGGCTTGGTAAAACTAAAATCTCTGTGAAAAGACACAATCAGGTCTCCCCAGAGCCTTCTCTCCTCCAGGGATCCCCCCAAACCCAGGTGCAGGACCTTGCACTTGACGTTATTGAACTTCACGGGGTTCACATGGGCCTGAGGTTCCCTCTGGACAGCATCCCCTTCCTCAAGTGAATCACCACACTGCTCAGCTTGGTCTCACTTGCAAATGTGCTGAGGGTGTGCTCCACCCCACTGTACACACCACCGATGAAGATATTAAACAGTATTGGTCCCAGTATGGATCCTTGAGGGACACCAGTCACGTCAAAACAGTTTTAAGGCAGCCACCCTTAATGGCGTTAGAGAAGCAGCACCCAGAGTCCAGCACTGGGGTGGAAAGTGCAGTTCTGGGAAGGGCCAAGATCCCTGCTGGAAGGGATTGTGCCAAGAAGCTGCTCACCCCACACAGACTGCGGGGGGAGCAAAACCAGGGCAGCCAGAAAGCTTCTCAACCTTCCAGCCCATGGCTGACCATGGTAAAAGCTTCCTGTACATGGGGTTGAGCAGCACCGAACCAGCAGCCCAAACATGGAGTGTGAGGTGTGTGAACGGTGCAGAGTCAGAGAGCTCCTACTGAAACGGAGGAGAAAGCCCCTGTTCTCCGACAAAGTCCAGGGAAAAGCATGGGAGAGGTGGAAAAGAGTCTTTTGGCTGGAAGTGGAAGAAGACACCTTGAATAGCACCTACCACCTCTCGTTTCACGAGGAGTAAAATCTTTGGGCCCAAGGCCACACCAGTGAGAACCAGCATGAACAACCCCTGGAGGCAAGAACAATGATGGAATTCCTACAACCATCATGAGGGCAATTTCACAGCACCAGGGAAAGTCCTACGCTATTTCCAGTGCCAAAGCGGTCCCACAGTCTGAGGCCTAGTTCCAAAAGGAGTGTTCTCTTGTTATTCCAGTGTAACAACCTAGGTTTGAGAGCCTATATCCACTTCAGGCAGCCCCTGTGGTGAGAAGGTTTGAGAGCCTATATCCACTTCAGGCAGCCCCTGTGGTGAGAAGGTTTGAGAACTTATATCCACTTCAGGCAGCCCCTGTGGTGAGAGGGCAGGAGACCAGGCCAGTCCCATCTTATCACGTTATGGTAAAGATGTCTGTTACAGGAACAGAAAAATCCTGGTTATTGACAGTCCTGTGGGCAAAAATCTAGTTTGATGTCAGTTTGTGCAAAGTGGAAGAGAACAGCCCACACCAGAAGATTAGTATCTCAGTGTCCTTGGCAGCAGAGGAGGGACAGAGACCAGCGCTTCAGCATCCAAAGAGGTCAGGACCGTCTCGGATGAAGCTGCGTAGCTGTCCCTGCCGTCAGGCAAGAGCCTTCATGTCCAACTGCCAGGAAGGAAAGTAAGGGAAGCATTCTGCTGCTTCAGGGCAGACTGAAACCCTGAGCACGTGGCTCAGGGAGCAGCTGGGAAGAACTACCTCCGGAGGGAAAAGCTCTACAAGGTCAGAAACATGGGGCAAGCAGGCCTTTCTCCCTCGTGCAAGGAACTCACCCATCAGAGAGAGGAGCCTGTCTGGCTCTTGCCAGGCATCAGCTGTTCCCTGGATGCTCCTTCAAGACTGAAGGCCTCAGATCTGCCTTTCACTCTGGACAGGCCCCACACAGCAACAGAGCCCACAGCCACCAGGATGCTCAGGAGCACTAGAGAGAGAAGAGCACACAAGCAGAGGAGCATCCAACCTGCTCTGGACACCAGCACCAGCCAACAGCCAGAGACCAGCAGCTTCCCTCAAGGATAAGGGACAGGGAGAGGAAGGGAGTTAGAACCAGCTCGCATGGGATGGCCTTCATGAGGACGGAGCACATCCAGGTCAGAGGAATGGTTAAGCTGCAGCATAAGGTCCCCTCTAAGGCCTCGTGACAGCAGGTACTGATACAGGCCTGGAACTGACTCCATCAAGACACCCCGTTTACAGGCCAAGCCTGGAGGAGGACCACGTGCAGCGCCCCGAGCCTCACCTACCTGCAATAATCAAGACCCACGTGCAGCCTTGGCTCCTGGATGGCACAGAGCCCCCTGGCACAGGCGTAGCTGAAGCCTCTGTGGTGAAAGAGCAAGAAATCCATCAGGCTTCCAACTCACTTCCAGGGCGGCAGTCAAAGCGGTCTCCAGTCCAAACCCGGCCGAGTTCCCAGTTCACCTCTGGAGTGCCAACAGGCCCTTTTCAAGTTGAGCAAAGCCTTATCTGCCGTGACTGCGATTAGCCCACATCAAAGGCAAAAACGTCCTACTGGAGCTGCAGAACGGGGAAAGCTGGGAAACTTCCCAGCTGTAGCGGCAGCACCTGAACCTCCGTGTGACCCAGGGAAGCCCCAGGGACAACCAAAAGGCAGCTCAACCCTCCAGCTACCAACTGACCCACCAGGCACCAAATCCAAATGCAGAGCCACTCCTGCTTGCAGTGACCCCCTGTGCCCCACAGAATCACACAGGGTTGGAAAGGACCTCTGGAGATCATCTAGTCCAACCCCCTGCCAACCCAGGGCCTCCTAGGGCACAGGAACTTGTCCAGGCAGGCTTTGAATGTCTCCAGAGATGGAGACTCCACCACCTCTCCAGGCAGCCTCCTCCAGGGCTCTGCCACCCTCAAAGTAAAGAAGTTCCTCCTCGTGTTCAGATGGAACTTCTTATGTTCAAGTTTGGGCCTGTCCCCTCTTGTCCTGTCCCTGGGCACTGAGAAAAGCCTGGCCCCATCCTCCTGACACCCACCCTTGAAGTACTTGTAGGTGTTGATCAGATCCCACTCAGCCTTCTCTTCTCCAGACTAAAAACACCCAAGTCCTTCAGCCTTTCCCTCATCAGCAAGATGCTCCAGGACCCTCATCTCTGCTGTACCCTCTCCAGCAGCTCCTTGTTGAACTGGGGAGCCCAGAACTGGACCCAGTGCTCCCGATGAGCCCTCCCCAGGGCAGAGCAGAAGGGCAGGATGACCTCCCTCCACCTGCTGGTCCCGCTTTTCCTGATGCCCCCCAGGTTGCCATTGGCTTTCTTGGCCACAGGGGCACATGGCTGGCTCAGGAGCGCCCCGGTGTGCACCAGGAGGTCTGTTTTCCTCAGAGCTACTGCTCTCCAGCTCCCAGTCACCAGCCACCCAGCATAAGGGGAGCTGGAACCGCAGTCCCAAGCACCTCACGGGCCTGCGGCCACCCGTGCCACCAGCCGTGCTGGGGACACAAACGCACCCCCCAGCCTGCCGGGTACCGGCACAGCCCAGGAGAGCCCCCCCCCCATCATTCTCCAGGGACCGGAGGGGCTCGGAGGGGCGGAGAGAGCCCACACGGTGGGTGGCCGGTTGGAAGGAAGCGGCCAGAACAGCGTGTGCGGGAGGACACCGCACCGCGGGCCGTTCGGAAGGAGACGCGGGAGCGGGCCGAAGGCGGGGCTGACCCCGCACCGCTCCCTCCGCAAGCGCCGATGTGGCCAGGAGGCTAAAAGCGACAGAGATGGAAGACTTTAGCCCGGTTCGCCCCAGTCCCAGCTCCCCTCCCGTACCTGCACCGCCGGCGGGCGGCACCTCCGAGCTCCGCGGCGCGGTCACCCAGGTGCTGG
>VZTM01021179.1:20187-32948 GCA_013400555.1 Jacana jacana
CCCCTCTCGCGCGGCCCGGCCCCCGACCCCGCCCCGTCCCTGAGGCGAGGGGAGAACCGCCGCCGCGGGGCCTCCGCCACCCAGAGCCACGGACGGCCGCCACTCCCGGAGAAACAACCAGCGTGGCCGGAGTCCCGGCCACCCGCTGGCCCCGGGTAGCGTCACTGCGGCAGGGTGGGCCGGTGAGACCCGCCTGCCTGGTTGCCAGGTTGGAGGGGGCTTGGAGCAAAGCGGTGAGGCGGGAGGTGGAGGTGTCCCAGCCCAGGGCAGCACCGGATGATCTAAATTCCCTTCCCACCCAAACCAGTCTGTGATTCTATGAGTAAAACGTGACAGGGGCGTTTGCACTAGGGTACCGGGGGTCTGTGAGTCTCCTTCAGGGCCAGACCCGTGAAGGCACCTGAGCCCCCCCCTCCATGGGGTCCCAGGGCTGAGACTTCAGATCTCAGCTCCATCTCCCCTCTCTCAGGGTCAAACCCTTCCCCCTCACCCTAGGGCTGTCCTCCCTCCCCAGCTTTCCTGGAGCCCCTTGAAGGACTGGAAGGGGCTCGAAGGTCTCCCTGGAGCCTTCTCTTCTCCAGGTTGAGCCCCCCCAACCCTCCCAGCAGAGGGGCTCCAGCCCTCCCAGCATCTCCGTGGGCTCCTCTGGCCCCACTCCAACACCTCCATGTCCTTCTGCTGTTGGTGGCCCCAGAGCTGGAGGCAGCACTGGGGGGTGTCTCCCCAGAGCGGAGCAGAGGGGCAGAATCCCCCCCGGCCCTGCTGGCCACGCTGCTGGGGATGCAGCCCAGGCTGGGGGGGGTTTCTGGGCTGCCAGCACACGGTGCCAGGGTGTGTGGAGCTTCTCACCCACCAGCACCCTCAAGTCCTTCTCCTCAGGGCTGCTCTCCAGCCATTCTCTGCCCAGCCTGGGGTTCTGCTGGGGATGCCCCAAGTCGCTACTCCCTCAAAAAACCTCATACACAGAACACCACCAAAGAGTAGCAATACAGATAATTCAAATACAACAGAACGTGTTGGTGCGGGGAACAGTCACAGCTTTAAATATATTTATTAGTTATGCAGCTGCAGCAACAGGACAAGTTCCACACAGCATCGCTGTGGCAAAGTCTGCACGAGACCTCCCGCTGGGAATGCTGCCATGTAACCAACTCCCACCCGCTCACCCAGGCTTGATGCTTTTATTTCTCACAAGTAGGGCTGGTCTTTTGAAATCTCCCATTTCTTAAGTGCCGGTCCTGGTGTCACTGGTTTTTTCTCGGCTGTGGTCACTGCAGAGCCTGAACTGGGGTAGAGAGAAGAAGCTTCAGTAAAACTGTAAGAACCAGACCCTGATTTAATCAGGGGAACAAGTATTACCACAGAGTCATGGAATCATTTAGGTTGAAAAGATCTTAGAGATCGAGTCCAACTGTTAACCCAACAGTGCCAAGTCCAGCACAAACCGGTAGAATCATAGTTTGGGTTGGAAGGGACCTGGGACCTTAAAGGTCCCGCATTTCTACCCCCCCTTCCAGGGGCAGGGACACCTCCCACCAGCCCAGATGGCTCCAAGCCCCCTCCAACCTGGCCTTGAGCCCCTCCAGGGATGGGGCAGCCACAGCTTCTCGGGGCAACCTGGACCAGGCTCTCACCACCCTCACACCAGAGAGGTTCTTCCCCACATCTCAGCTTCATCTCCCCTCTTCCAGTTTGGAGCCCCTGTCCTATCACTACATGCCCCACCCCTATTAAGCTCCTCCCCATCTCTCCTGGCGCTCCTGGAGGGACTGGAAGNAGGGACGGGAAGGGGCTCTGAGGGCTCCCTGGAGCCTTCTCTTCTCCAGGCTGAACCCCCCAGCTCTCTCAGCCTGTCCTCCCAGCAGAGGAGCTCCAGCCCTCCCAGCATCTCTGTGCCCTCCTCTGGCCCAGCTCCAACAGCTTCAACAGTCCTTCTGATGTTGTGGCCCCAGTGCTGGAGGCAGCAGTGGGGGGTGTCCCCAAAGCAGAGCAGAGGGGCAGCATCCCCTCCTCGCCCTGCCGGCCTCACTGCTGGGGATGTGGGGGGTACGGGGTGTGTTCTGGGCTGCCTGTGCATGTCACTGGGGTGTGTGGAGCTCCTCATCCACCAACACCCCCAAATCCTTCTCCTCAGCCTTGCTCTCCAGCCATTCTCCACCCAGCCTGGGTTCTGCTGTTTGGGGCAATGCCCACCGCCGGTGCAGGACCTTGCACTTGGTCCATAAGCCTTAAACATGCTGAGGCCGAACAGCGGCAGCTCAGACCTACCTGCCGGCTTGAGCCCCTGCAGCGATGGTCTTCTGGCCCGCCACGACCACGATGGGCGGGAGAGACTCTCGGCGTCCATCGCGGCTGCAGTAATAGTTGTTAGCGAACTTATGGCTGGGACCCACCGGGAGCCGAGGCGGCGGCTGGGTTCTAGACAAGACCGGGTCCGAGAACGTCAGTGGCGGCCGGCGAACCGAAACTCCCCAGCCCTACCCGCCTCGCAGTACCTCTTAGAGATCTCCTCGTAGCGCAACGCCAGCTTGGCCTGCAGATTCCTCTACAAGGCAAGGCGAGAGCGTCTCAGGCGATGCTTGGCGCTGCGCGACCCCCGTGGGCCACCGCCCGGCAGTGACCCATGGGGACCTCACAGCACCCGATAGGCTCGATAGAGCCAGGGCATGGTACCCCAGTCAGTCCCGCTCTTACCCCCGCTAAGAAGTTGCGGAAGCGCTGGATAAGACGAGTGGCGGTCGCCATCTTGGCCGCTATGAAGGGCAGGGATGCGCGGGGGCTGTCGGGAACGGGCTAGTTCTCGCGAGATTTTGGGCCGTGGCGGGCGGGGTGTGTGAGTTCGCGCTAGTTCTCGCGAGGTTTGGTGCCGAATAAGGCGGGGCGGGGAAGCCACGCCCTCTTTTTACCGCCGCCGTCATGGACACCAGCCGCGTGCAGCCCATCAAGCTGGCCAGGGTAGGAACCGGGGGACACGCCAGGACCAGGGAGGGGGATCCTGGGCACCGGGACCCTCCTAATCCTATTTTCTGTTCCCGTAGGTGACCAAGGTGCTGGGCCGGACCGGCTCGCAGGGGCAGTGCACGCAGGTGAGCGGGGCGGGCGGGAGCGCGGCCGCCATGTTGGATGCGTCCCAGAAGCAGAGAGGTCAATTAAGCGCTGTAAATAATTAGCGGGACGGGGCTCTGGTGAACGAACAGGACGGTACTGTAAATAAGGCAGAGTAAGGGAATATCGAGACAAGCTCAGGGGGAGCTGAGCCCATGACAACACCGTCGAAATCACTTAAACTCTGAGCGAGCTGGCGGGGTTCACAGGCCCCGGGTGACAAAGGGCTCCTCCTCATCCGCTGCGTGTAGTGAAATAAGAGCATGCTGTGATCTTAGGTAAAGATGAGGCGCAGGAAGAACCCAGTGTGAATCCCAGAATGCTAGAGGTTGCCAGGGACCTTTGGAGATACCAGTCCCCTGTCAAAGCAGGGTCAGCTGGAGGTGCTTGGACGGCTGTGCGTGGCTGTAGGAAATACCGATTAATGCTGATAAACTCCAAAGGTCTAAGTGCTTACTTTGTGCCAGCCTTTTGGATGAACCACCTGCACCCACCTCTGTGCAGAAATGGGATAAACGAATAAGTTTCCTCAGTGTGTGTACTGGGTAAAAGAACAAAGGTTTAAAACAAGCGCTGGGCGAGGCTGACACCATCTTGCCCCGCAGGTGCGTGTGGAGTTCATGGATGACACCAGCCGCTCCATCATCCGCAACGTGAAGGGGCCGGTGCGTGAAGGTGATGTCCTCACCCTGCTGGAGTCAGAGCGGGAGGCCCGGAGGCTGCGCTGAGCCGGCGAGCCCCGGGGCCCAGCCTCTGCCGCTCTCCTTTGGGTGATGGAGCCCCACGGCCGGCTGGCATCTGCCTGGCCAGACACAGGCCACGGACAGAGGGGAGCATGGCAGTGGCCTTGCTGCAATAAAGGGTTTTTCAGTAGTCCCTTGCCTGGGCCTTTCTCATTGAGTGTGTGTCTGTTGCAGCCCTTAGCACCTGCCTCTTGTTAGGTTCAGCAGAGGGACAGAAGCACACCCTGTTTCTTACTGGAGCCACATGGAATGCTTTCACTGAAATATGTGTCCTTACATTTTTGCTAACCTGTCACAACAAAACCAACTCTCTGTTGATTACAGTAGCTTTGATCCCAACCATTCTGGTAAGCATCTCTCTGTATGTAACCAGTAAAGCTGCCTTGCAAAACTTCCTAGACTGCTGTGGAGTGTAATTACAAGTTGAAAGTGAAGCTTTGTACCAGCTTGCAAAGCAGCAGCCCACTGCTTCTACCGTCCTGTCCTCAGTCAGGAATTCTATCTAGAAATACACCTACTGGCTGTGCTTCCTGGTGTCACCCATAGAGACCAACTGCTTATTGCTCTGGCTTGGAGGAGTTGGTAAATCAGTCTCATGTTCTTCCCTTCTGCCTCACAATTCACTAGGAAGATTTATTGGTTTAGGCATTTATATAGTGAAATGATCAGGAATGAGCTGAAAAATGGTCACAGTTCAAGGGCTGGTTTTTAAGTACTGGTATTTTCTAGTGGTACTGGGTCTGTGGCTCCCAGTCCTCTGGTGTCTGATGGGAGTCTTAGTCTTTCAATGCCCTTCCCTTCATTAAGGCACTGTAGTGGCAGGCAGAACCGAGGGTTTGGGTGCCCTAAAGCGCTACTGGAAGAGTTGTTCAGATCACTGAGCGTGGGCTGATAGCAAGGCTGGAGGAGTTGGAGAGGGTTTGGGTAGATGTTTTTCTTCCTGCAGGTGTTGGCTGTTGCCTGGTCATCTCGGGGGCAGCCTGACTGCACTTTGTGCTGCAGAGAATGCCCTGGTCAATATGTGCTTGTGCTGCTTGATTCTTTGACGGTGGTTCAGTGTTGGAGCACTGGGGGAGTCTGTGCTCTCCTGATCCCTGTGACACAGCAGAGCTCTCAGGAACTAGCTATGAGTGCAAGAAGCTTGTCTTGGAGTTTACTTCTCCGGCTCCTGTTTGTTCCCTGTACAGATTTAGCAATGGCTGAAGAGCAGTTGTTCTGGCAGCTGCCAGCCCCGACTGCTGAGTGACTGAGACAGGAGGCAAGTGTCCTGGGAACGGCTCAGAGCAGCTGTAACCCTTCCCCAGTATCCCTGTGGGGTCAGCGTGGCCCTTGGCCATGTGGGAAGGAAGGTGACTTTGCATCCCCACTCCATCTGATGGTTGTCCTTTATTAATGCAGCAAAGGGCTCCGTCTGGTCCCAGCACCCCCTCTGGTGCTGTGCAGTGAGAAGATGCCATGGTACCCGAGTCAGGTTCCTGACTGGGACAGTTCTGTGGGGTGAAACCAGACTGATGGACGCAGTCAGATCATAAACTTCCAGGGAACTGAAACGTGGGGGCAGCTGCTCGGGGCAAGGGCTGTGCCAGGCGGTCCCTTGGCTGAAGTTCTGGGGGTTTTAGCTTGAGCCAGACAAGGAGGCAGGAGGATGCTGATGGCCACTGTAATATTTCAAAATCCCAGAATCTCAGGGATGGGAAGGGACCTGGAAAGCTCCTCCAGTCCAGCCCCCTGCTGGAGCAGGAACACCCAGAGCAGGTCACACAGGAACGCCTCCAGGCGGGGTTGGGATGTCTCCAGAGAAGGAGACTCCACCACCTCCCTGGGCAGCCCCTGCCAGGGTTCCCTCACCCTCACCTGCAAGAAGTTCTTCCTCAGATTGAAGTGGAACCTCCTCTGTTCCAGCTTGCACCCATTGCCCCTTGTCCTGTCCTTGGGTGTCACTGAGAAGAGCCTGGCTCCATCCTCCTGACACTCACCCTTGACATAGTGATCAACATGAATGAGGTCCCCCCTCAGTCTCCTCTTCTCCAAGCTCAAGAGACCCAGCTCCCTCAGCCTTTCCTCCTCTGGGAGATGCTCCACTCCCTCCATCATCTTGGTAGCCCTGCCCTGGACTCTCTCCAGCAGTTCCCTGTCCTGCTGGAACTGAGGGGCCCAGAACTGGACACCATATTCCAGATGGGGTCTCACCAGGGCAGAGCAGAGGGGGAGGAGAACCTCTCTCCACCTACTGACCACCCCCCTTCTAATACACCCCAGGATGCCATTGGCCTTCTTGGCCATGAGGGCACAGTGCTGGCTCATGGGCATCCTGCTGCCCACCAGGACCCCCAGGTCCCTTTCCCCTGCGCTGCTCTCCATCAGGTCAGTTCCCAACCTATACTGGGACCTGGGGTTGTTCTTGCCCAGATGCCAGACTCTACACTTGCCCTTCTTCTAGTTCATTCAATTTCTCCCTGCCCAACTCTCCAACCTGTCCAGGTCTTGCTGGATGCCAGTATGGCCTTCTGGTGGGTGAGCAACTCCTCCCAGTTTGGGCTCATCAGCAAACTGGCTGACAGTGCACTCTATTCCCTCATCCAAGGTGTTGATGAATATATTTAACAGTACTGGTCCCAGTACTGATCCCTGAGGGACTCCACTAGATACAGGCCGCCAACTGGACTCTGTCCCCTTGACCACAACTTTCTGGCTTCTTTCCTTCAGCCAGTTCCCAACCCACCTCAGTGCCCCATCGCCCAGACCACACTTCCCAGTTTAGCTGCGAGGATGCTGTGGGAGATGGTGTCAGATGCTTTCCTGACCTCAAGACAGCCCACATCCGCTGCTTTACCACCATCTACCCGCCTGGTGGGGGTCTTCACATAAAAATAGCTGTACTTAAAATTTTATTAATATCTTAAAAATAAAGATCAGTATTAAAATAGCAGTAACCAAACCTGTGGCCCCAGGGAGGGGCCTGCGGGGTACAGAGCGCGCAGTGTGCTGGGAGCGGCCGTGAGCATCGAGCTAACGTCAGAGCGAAGCCGAAGGGGGTCCCCTGTGAGGACAGCAGTGCAGTGCCCACACCAACTCTCCTGGGTGGCATTTCCCTGCTGCCAGCCTGGCTCTGACCAGGCCGGGGAGGAGGGTGGGCAGGGGAGAGCCTGGGCCAGGGAGCAGAAACGGGGGCTGCCACACGGGCTGCCTTTGGGAAAGATTGGGAGAGCGGAGGAGCCAGCTTCCCATGTAAACACCTCTGCCTTCTTCCTTCTGGTCCTTGGGCCTTTCTGTGTCTGTCCCCACCCCGTGCACACACACTCACACACATGCACACACGTGCTCCAACGTACATGGCCATCTCCACGGGCCCTAGGCTCGCTCTCAGCTTTTCTTGACGGTCTGTTTTTTGCCCTGGAGCTCTCCTCAGCTCTCCTCCCTTTTGGGAAGGGAAGTGGGCAGAGAGGGACTCGGCTCTGGGCTGTGGCTGCCTTCACAAGGCCGTGGCTGTGAGACTCTTTGAAACGGGAGGAGTTTAGGAGGTGATGGCTTTCTCTCCCTTGTGAGAAGGTTCCTGCTCCCCTGGGGGGGAGGGGGGCTATCAACTGAGCTGCCCCAACCCCTAAATGTGTTCATGGCTCTTGGCCCCCATCTGTCAGCTTGGCTGCAGCTCCGCCTGCCCAGGAGCTTTGTTCCCAGTGCACATCAAAGAACCCCGTGGTTTCATGAGGAACTCCACCTTCCAATAAGCAATATAATGCCTTTTTTTTCCCCTTGGCTTTGTGTGCATGTGCTAGAAACAATTCCCATTTCAGCCAGGAGAGGAAATGCCACAAAAGAAGGGCAAGTCCTTCAGTCTGGAAGTGCTCTGAGGCCAAGGCAACACTAACAGGCTGGTCTGTGTCCCCTCTCCCATCCCTGAGCACCATTTCCCTGCTGGGATAGCAGGGTCCATGAGCCACTGCTCGCCCTCCCGTAGCCATGCTTGCCCTCCCGTAGCCATGCTCGCCCTCCTGTAGCCATGCTCGCCCTCCCGTAGCCATGCTCGCCCTCCTGTAGCCATGCTCGCCCTCCTGTAGCCATGCTCGCCCCGGGAGCTGCCCGAGAGAGCAGGAACCAGGTGCTGGGTTTCTTTTCTGCTGTTCTACTGAGTCTGTGACTTGCAGAGGGCTCCGGGGCAGCACAGCTCCAGTGACTGGTTGGGGAAGCAGAGGGGAGGGGGGTGGCTTCTACCCACTGCATGTCCCACCCCAAGGTCTCTTGATGCTTGGCTCCTCTGTCACTGTCTGGTAGAGCAAGGTGGCCATGCGTGGGCTTCCAGCAGCAGAGACTGGCGAGTGAGGCCCTGAGACGCTGCCTGCACTGGTGACAGGAGGATTAAAGCACCTGCAGCCACAGAGAGCGATGCAGCGCAAGGGAGCAGCAGGAGAGGGGACATGAATTACAGCCTAGCGCTGATGGTGGCACAGAGGTGGCCCCTAGCTGGATCTGAAGGTCACTTTAATTCGGTTTCTTCGGGCTCCCAGGGCTCTTCATGGCTGTCGGTGATGTCCCCTGCTGCAGAGAGAGCAGAGTCACTAAATGTCACCAGAGTGACCAGGCTGGAAGGAACCCTGCTGCTGAGGATGGATCAAGCCCGTGGCACCTGGGAAGCTCTGCTCTCGCCCCTGCCTCCCCTTGCTGGGGGGCATCATCCGTGTCACTGCCCTGTCCCCTCCCACAGGGCCACCTCCCCACCGTGTAGCTGAGCTGGTGGTGCCGGTGGTGCAGTGTGTGTAGGACAGGGCAGGAGCTGGGGGGAGGCTCGTGGTACTCACAGGCAGCTGTGCCTTTGTGCCATTGAGGTGGGCATAGAGGAGCATGGCAATGTTGCTGTGATTGGCCTCCAGCGCGATGGCAATGGCGTTGTTGCCGTCCTAGAAAGGAGAGCAGTTGGGAAGAGGTTTGGGGATGGGACATGGGGTGAGTGAGTATGCTCAGCCCCCCTCCCTCCCCAGCAGAGGCTTACACTGTCCACGATGGAGACGTTGCAGGTGGGCTGAGCCAGCAGCAGCTTCACTGTCTCCACGCGGCCATGCTCGCAGGCGCACATCAGAGCAGTTGAGCCTTCCTCGTCCTGCAGGTTCACGTCAGCTCCGCAGGCGAGCAGGGCTTCCACCATCTCCTGCCGGCCATGGCTGACGGCCAGCATCAGTGCTGTCTGCCCAGCCTGCGTGGCAAGGGACACTGCCAGGCTGTGCCACCCACTCTTCCCACCGCCAGCCCCACCGCCCACAGGATCTCTGAGCACCTCCCAGGTTAGAGATGTGGGGTAGGCGAGGCCTTGAGAGCCCTGATGCCAGGCAGGAGGAGCTCCTAATGCGATGCCCTCCCCACCAACCCCTCCCTTCCAGATTTTGGAGCCACAGGCCTGCCCTTGGAGGAGCCAAGTGTGGCCCTGGCAGCATCTTGAGCCTGGGGGTTAGAGGGTCAGGATGTGGTGGCCCCCAGCCCACACCAACCTGGCTGGCCTTGGCATTGACATTGCCCATACTGAAGAGCCTCCTGATCACATTCATGTCATCTTCCTGCTCGACGGCTGCCAGTGCTGCCAGCATGAGAGCGGTGTAGCCAGCTTTGTTCTGGTGGTCCACGTTACAGACACCTACAGGAGAGGCAGAGCAGAGGGAGGGGGGGGTTGGGGTGCTGCAGTGATGGTGGGGGGGGCACAGACTCAGCCACATGCCTGTGGCCAGGGCACTATGAGCTGTCCCACAGCTCCAGGGGCACAGACCTGCTCATAGGTGTCCACCTCATCAAATCTAGGCTTCCAAAGGGCTGGGGTGGCTCTCCAACCCTCCTCCCCCAGCCTAGGGCAGCTCTCCCTGCCCCTCCACTGCCAGCACCTTCTCCCCATACTCAGCACAGCCAGGATGTGACCCAGAGAACTGGGGGACGTTCCCAGGGGTGGGAAGCACGGACCTGTGTCCAGCAGCAGCCGCACGATGTGGAAGTTGGAGTGGGAGACGCTGTAGTGCAGGGCTGTGTTGCCATTCCCATCTGCCAGGTTCACTACGTGGGCCAGGAGAGCTGGTGAGACCTCGGCGAAGGCCAGGAGGTGGTTGGCGACTGTGTCAGGGACAGAGGACTTCTGGCTGGAGAGACGGAACCACTCCTGCAGGACCAGGCTGCTGCTGGCGAGCTGCAGGCAATGAGTGGTGCTGAGCTGGGGGGGGGTCACAGCTCCCCTGACCCTCTGCACAGCCCTGCAACCCCCTCTCTGCACCCTCACCCCCCCTGCTCCAAACGGGACTGTGTGAAGGCAGGACCCTGAACCCCACAGCCAAGTCCACATGGGTTTTGGGGTGTATGGGACAAAGCCTGGAGCAAAAGGGCTCTGTTTTGGGGGAAGGTGCTGAGCCAACATTGCTGGCCCATCTTTAGGGAGGGCCAGCTCCAGGGGGGGACCCCAGCAGGGGCTGGGTGAGCCGTCCCACCCGCAGCACCCCACTCACCACCTCTTTGCTCTTGGTGGCACCAGGGTGGCCCAGGTGGGTCTTGACGATGAGGCAGGCCTCCCGCATCCTGGGGCTCAGCTCGAACCTGGGGAGAGCAGGAGGGCATCTGCAGTGCGGGGCTGCGTTGCCCCACCACTGCTGCACTGGCAGGGGTACCCCGAGTGCCCCCACAGGGGCTCTGCTCCTCTCCCCGGGGCCTGGGAGCATCCCCCCGTGGTGCAGCGTCCAGCCCGATGGCTGCACCCTGGCAGCTTCAGCCTCTGCAACCCCGGCTGCATCGAGCCTTATATGGACGTGCTCAGGCACCATTCACACATTTTTAGGCCAATTTGTTTTCCTTTTGTTGAAAAAAATGCCATTAAGGGCTGTTGGGTTTCTTTTTTTCCCCTCCAAACTCTCTTCTCCAGCCAAGAGGCATCTGGGGCCTTGGGCTCATCCTTTCCTTAGCAGGCCCAAGAAGCCAGAAGGATTTATTTTCCTGCTGAATGGTTTCTGCAGGACCTCGGTATGTTTTTCCCATCGGATGCACCAGAACTCGGGCAGACACCTCGAATGGGCAGGGCTGGTGCCAGCCCCTGGCTCCCAGCTGCTGTGGGGCGACAGCAGCAGCACTTACTTCTCCTTCACCTCGGGGGGCTCTGGCAGGGGCACGCTTGCCCCCTCGCACTCCCGTCCTGGTTCCCTCTCGCCTTCCCCAGTCTCTTCCTCTGAGGTTTCCGTGTCCCCCAGCTCCTCGCTGTCAGAGCTGTCAGCCAAAGCCTTCTCAGAGGAGCTGTCTCCTTCCTCCTCCTCTTCCTCCTCCTCCTCCTCGCTTGACGTGCTCTCATACCTGCACAGAGGGAGGATGCTCAGTGGCATCATGGCACCCGGATGGTCCCCTCCAGAACCCCCACCTTGCCACTGCCCCCAGCCCGGGGTGGGGGGATGCTGGGGGCCAGGGCTGGCCCATAGGGGTGCACGTACTCCCCGTTCAGCACACCCACAAACTGCAGGCTCTTCTTGCTGCCCTCAGCCTCGCTCCGGGAGGGACCGTCCCGCTTCTTCATGATGGACTTCAGGGCTCCTAGGGGCAGAGGAATGGGTGTCAGGGCTCAGCGAGCTGGAGCTTCCTCACCCAGGCACCCCAAACCCACCAGACCCCAAGGCGGGCAAGGGAGGGACATGGGTGGAGTGCAGGCAGCTGCTGTGACACGGGTGGTGTTGGCCTTGCAGGTGCTGTCCCCAACAGGGCCACCCTCTCCTTTCTTGCAGGAATGTCCCAACCCAGACCCTTGGTGTCATCCCTGGAGCCAACTCACCAGCCACAGGGCTCTGGGCAGCTCTGCCATCCCGCGCTGGGGACAGGTCCTGACCGCTGTGCACCATCTCTGGGGCAGCTGCCCCGGGGGCTGTGTTGCCCTGGCACGTCCCCTCAGCTGATCCTGTGTCCTTCACCAAGGGACTGCTTGGGGCATGGCCTGCCCCGGGCTCTGTCTCCTCGCCCACTGGGCCAGCGCAGCCCACCTGGGTCTGGCTGCCCTTGTCTTCACACCCAGCAGCCGAATCGGGGCCGACCGCCACATCCCGCCCCTCGGGGTGGCAGCCCACCCCGATGCAGGCAGTGGATGGGTGGCACTCCACGCCTGCCTCTGCTGTCTCCGGGGGGCTGCCACCTGCCCAGCTCTGTGTCTCCACCACTGCCTCCACCAGCACGTGAGCCACTTGTGGCTTGGCTGTCACCTCCTTGTCCAGCTGGCCGCAGGGCCGGCGGGCACACACCTCCAGCCGCAGCTCCTCCAGCTCCCGCGTGGCCTCCCGCAGGTGCCCCTCCATCAGGGCAATCACCTCCTTCTGGTGCCCCACCGTCTGCTGCAGCAGCTCCAGCTCCTGCTTTGCCTCGCTGGCCACCCCCAGTGAGGACTCCAGCACCCAGACAGCCGCATCCCTGCACTCCCTCACCCCACCATTCGGCACCTCGCCGCCCTCCCGCCGCGACCGGTAGTAGAAGACGGCATCGGTCATGGCCCGGTCCTCGCCCACCGCCACAGAGCGGCACGGCCTCTCTGCAGCCCTGCAGCTCCTGACGGGCCAAGCCCTGCTGCCCCGCTCTGCCACAGCCAGCTTCTCCGTCAGCTTCCTCAGCTCCGCGATCTTGCTTGCTCGCCCCTTGGCTGGTTCTGCTTCACCCTCCAGCCCCGCTCGGGGCGGCTCCTCATCCCCCGCCGCTGCCTCGGAGCCAGGGGGGTGACCGAAAGCCTCGCTGGCTTCTGCCGACAGCTTCTCCATCAGCTTGGCCTTCTCCCTCTTCAGCTCGCAGATCTGTGTCTCCAGGAGGGGGATGGTTTTCACCTGCTCCTCCAGGTCCCGGAGCTGCCGCAGGGCCGCAGCCATCTGCTCCCGCACGTGCTGCAGCGGGGCGGCGCTGAGCCCTGCCGCCGGCGTGCTGTGCCCCGAGCTG
>VZTM01021179.1:50288-77319 GCA_013400555.1 Jacana jacana
GCCCAGGTTGCCCCGAGAAGCTGTGGCTGCCCCATCCCTGGAGGGGTTCAAGGCCAGGTTGGAGGGGGCTTGGATCCACCTGGTGTGGTGGGAGGTGTCCCTGCCCAGGGCAGGGGGTGGCACTGGATGATCTGTAAGTTCCCTTCCCACCCAAACCAGTCTGTGATTCTACGACTCTTTGCTGGCAAGCAGAGAGGAGCTAGATGGTGGTTGATCCACAGCAGGTTTTTCTGCAGATGGTGAAGTTGGAGCCTCCTAATTTGTTGGTCCAAGCCCACCTGGCAGGGACAGGGACAGCTCTGTCCCTGAGCAGCCAGGGAGAAGCTGGATGTGCAAGACCTGTGTCCCTCTTCCCTGGAGGAGTAGGACAAGAGGGACAGCATGGCCCAAACCTGCAGCCACAGGACATGGGGCAGGGGTGCACCCACAGTGCTGCTGGCACCCAGGGGCTGCCGGGGTGAGCACTGCGGGTGCTCCCCCAGCCCTGTCAGCATCACTGGAGGGTGGAGCAGCACCCATGGGTGCCCTCATGCCATGTCTCCTCCTGAGTGTGGGACACCCGGCAGCACTGGCACCCAGCAAGGGTAGACACCTGGAAGGAGGGACATTTGTTGATGCTCAATGTGTGTTTGGGGGCTCTGACAGAGGCTGTGGGTGCAGACCAGTGCCGAAGCAGGGTGAGCTGGGGCGAGCACGAAGCTGAGAAAGGGTCACCTCAACCAGCTCTACCAGGAGATGGGGAGCAAAAGCCTTGTCAAGCACCAGAGCAGCGGCTGGCACAGACAGTCCCACCCCGCTCCCAGCAGGATGGAAATGCCCTGGAGTGGCTGTGGGGCCACAAACCCCACGGGTCACCACGCCTGGGCCCAGGGAAAGGGGAGCAGAGGCAGTGGGTGAGGGGAGCAGGGGTAGGGAGCAGGGTCCCTCTGCAAAACCGGGGCTGGGGGGTCTGCGGGAAGAGGTGTTGGGGGACAGTGAGATGTCATTGGGGTCCTGCCCCGGGGCTGTGGGAGAAGGTTGTGGCAGCCAGCGGGAGCAGCCGTGCTGGGGGTGACAGGGTGACCGAGTGACGGGGTGACAGGGTGAGGGGGTGACAGGGTGAGGGGGTGACAGGGTGGCGAGGTGGTGGTGACCCCGCGCTCGCCTCTTCAGCAGCGTTTCCAGACCCTCCGNTAGGTGGGAGGGTTGGGTGCTGGACGTGAGGGCACTGGTGGGTGCTGCAGATGGGTGAGTAGGGGCAGGAGGCAGCCAGGGTTTGCCAGGACATGAGGGCAAGAGCTCTTCAGGGCTGATGACAGGAGGGACAAGAGGTCACAACGATGCTTTTGCCCCCCACCCAGCCCTTCAAGGGCTTCTCCCAAATACCTGGCCCCAGCACGGGGTGACACGGAGGGATGGAGACATGTCACCACGGAGGGAGGAGGCAGAGGGAAGCGGAAGGTCCTAAATTACATCTCCCACTCCAGAGCCTACGATGCCGTTCTGCACCACAGGCGTTGCTGTGCCTGCGTGGGGCTGCTGAACAGTCCCCGCTGCCTGTGCAGGGGCCAAGCACCCCTTCCCCGGGGCTGACTGCCGTGACAGGCTCAGCCCAGAGCCCTGAGGCTGCTCTATCTCCTCAAACAGCTCCAGGAGATGAACGGCAGCTCTATATAGTGAATGGTCACTTTTCACACAATCCCAGAATCTCCGGGATGGGAAGGGACCTTGAAAGCTCCTCCAGTCCAACCCCCTGCTGGAGCAGGAACACCCAGAGCAGGTCACACAGGAACGCCTCCAGGCGGGGTTGGGATGTCTCCAGAGAAGGAGACTCCACCACCTCCCTGGGCAGCCCCTGCCAGGGTTCCCTCACCATGAAGAAGTTCTTCCTCAGATTGAAGTGGAACCTCCTCTGTTCCAGCTTGCACCCATTGCCCCTTGTCCTGTCCTTGGGTGTCATTGAGAAGAGCCTGGCTCCATCCTCCTGACACTCACCCTTGACACATTGATCAACATGAATGAGGTCCCCCCTCAGTCTCCTCTTCTCCAAGCTCAAGAGACCCAACTCCTTCAGCCTTCTGAGGGGAGTTTCTGCCATGCTGCTGTTGTCCCTCAGATGACGCTCAAGACAGCGCAGCAGATCCTGGGGACAAGGATCTGGCAGCCCTTGGGGAGAGCAAAGCGAGAGCAGCCTGAGCAGCACTGCAGAGCCCAGGGTGTGGGGGTGCCTGGCCATCAATCATTTAGTGCTGTTAATTTTTAATGTGCAAAAGTCTTTAAGTAAGGAGCCTGGCGCAGAGCAAGGCTGATGATTAATTCAGGCAGTGACGCACGGAGGCGAACGCGGGGCCTGGCTGCAGTGTGCAGGGGGTCCTGCTGCTGGGGACCAGCCAGGAAGCAAGCGAGAAGGCTGGGCAGGGGTGGACCTGCCGTGGGGCTGGTGTCACGGCATGGCAGATGGGTGACTCTGCGGTGGCACTCATGGGTGTTCACCTAGGACTGGGGATACTCCTGCCGCAGCCCCGGAGGTGTCGTATGTGCCCCTGTTGGAGTGTTTTGGGGGATACTGTGAAACTGGGAGCTGCTCAGAGCAGGGTCTTCCTGCTCCAATGGTGCTGCTGGTGGTGTCTGAGGCAGAGGATTCCAGCAGCCCCTCCATGCTGGCCTCCCCTCACACCCCCTCCCCCATTCCCAGCCTGCAGCTGTGTGCCACTAAATGCATGAAAAAGCAGTAGTATCACAAATAATGTGCTGCTGGTGGAGGTGCCCAGTCTCATGGTACACACAGCACTCTCCTTGTCCCCTCTCCATGGGGTGAGAAGACCCCAACTCTCCCACAGTGGCCTCAGAGAAGACTCCAACTCTCCCACAGGCCTCAGAGAAGACCCCAACTCTCCCACAGTGGCCTCAGAGAAGACCACAACTCTCCCACAGTGGCCTCAGAGAAGACTCCAACTCTCCCACAGTGGCCTCAGAGAAGACTCCAACTCTCCCACAGTGGCCTCAGAGAAGACTCCAACTCTCCCACAGGCCTCAGAGAAGATGAGCCAAATCAAGAGCCCCTTGGCAGAGTACGAGATAACTGGAGAATAACTCCCAAATAGCAGGAGGATGGGGAGCAAAAGCATTGACTCAGAGTCTCGTGCTCCAGCAAACGCCCAGCCACGGTGCAGCACAAGGGCAGGAGATGGAGCCGTTGGAAAGCGGCTGCAAACCCCGGCTGTGGAGCACCTGGGAGGTTCAGGAGTGGTGGGAGAAGATCAAAGTGTGTCAAACCCAGCTGAGCACTCCCTCAGCTCCCATGTCCTGCCAGCAAGGCCTTGCCTTCTCCACCATGGCCGCATCCCAGCACAGGGATGTCCCCATCCACAGGGATGTCCCCAGGGTGCTCTTCTGGTGGAAGGGAAGGTGTGGTGATGCTCAAGCGCAGCTGCCACCTTTCAGAAGTAGATGGAGAAGGTATTGTTATATATCTGTGTTATAGAAAACTATGGAAAAATGTTTCTCCAACATTTTTTTGAGAAAACTAGGCTTTAACTTCAGGCATTTGGGGAGCTGGGTTCAGCATTCCTACCTTCTAGTTAAAGGGCAATTAATTGGGGATGTCTCATTTGTGAGTGACTGAACCCTGGCAGGGGCTGCCCAGGGAGGTGGTGGAGTCTCCTTCTCTGGAGACATCCCAACCCCTCCTGGAGGCGTTCCTGTGTGACCTGCTCTGGGTGTTCCTGCTCCAGCAGGGGGTTGGACTGGGGGAGCTTTCCAGGTCCCTTCCCATCCCTGAGATTCTGGGATTCTGTGATTTGAGGGTCAGGGATGAGATGGGATCTACCTCACAGGGAGCCCTCACAGGCTATTTTGAGCTCTGACAAGTGCTGGAAATGGAACAGCAGGGGATTTCTCCAGTGTTTTACATGCCACTTGTGGACAGAGTTGGTACCACCGTGGCACAGAAACATTTGGCCCCAATCCTGGCTTTGGGAGAGGACTGGCAGCAAGGAGAGCGATGGCAATCATCAGTCACACTGGACAACAGGGCAGCATCCAGGACCTCACTAAAGAGCAGAGTTGCTCTGCTTTGGCTCTGGGGATCTCATGGCCAAGACCTCTGCAAACATGGACTGGGGTCAGGCTGGAAGGGAGCAGGGAAGGGAGCCCATGGAAACCTGCCACTCCAAAGAAATCAGGTGGATTTGCAAGTCCCCAAATTCCACGTGTGCTGCAGAGGAAGGAGTGATAATGGAAAGGCTCCGCTTTTGGGAGGGCGAGTTTAAATAATGAAGAGGAATAGTGAGGTGGAAACGAATGTGCAGAAGGTTTGGGGCTCCCTGGAAGGAAGTGGAGATGAAAGGAACAGCCTTGCTACAATATTCATAAAGCTCTGAAGGCAACTGCACAAGTGCCTGGAAGAAGGGTTATTGCGTGAGCTCGTCTCCTCTGGAGACCCCAGCCGGGCCAGAGCAGGGTGGGAGGAGGTGGCTGCCCCCAAAGTGCTCGGGATGGTGAGGGGCCAGCCCTTCTCCTGGCTCTTTGCTAACAGTGCCATGTGTGGGAGGATGCCTCAATCCAGCCTAGCCCCAGGCAACTGGGGGGGTGGGGGAGGAGGGGGTTGTGCCTTCTCCCAACCCCTTTCCCCGCATTATGGATTTTATCTAATCCTTTTCATTTGCCAGGGATGAGGAGCTGGGAAAGTCTGAATGGGTCAGCTGGGACCAGCCTCCTGCACTGGTGTATTTGTGCTGGGGATGGCGTTGAGTATCAGCATTGATGCTGAGGGTCAGCAGTGGGTATTGGGACTGGTACTGAGGACTGGTACTGGGTATTGATCCTGGTCCTGGTACTGGGGATGAGCATTTGGTGTTGGTCCTTGTACTTTGCTGGGTATGAGGTGCTGGTGCTGGGTAGTTGCCTTTTCTGTGCCAGGTCTTACATCCAACGTTGCTCCAGTGCCTTGTGCTTGCAAAACCTCAGCACCATTCTGCTCTCCCCTGGGCCAGACATGGCTCTGCTGGGCAGGGAGTGCCATCCCCCAGTACATCCCCCAAACCTGGGATCCTGCACAGGCAGATGCAGCTTCCTGGACAGTCAGGACTGTTTTAACCTTGGTCCACCTTGGACACCTTTCCATTAACATATTGCCAAGAACTTGGTGCATTGTCCACCTCCAGTGCATGCCTGGTGTCCTGCTGGGAGCTGCTCCTCCCATCCCAGGTGGGAAGAGGGGCCCTGCCCCACTTGACCCCCT
Source organism: Jacana jacana (assembly GCA_013400555.1). Classification (NCBI taxonomy): domain Eukaryota; kingdom Metazoa; phylum Chordata; class Aves; order Charadriiformes; family Jacanidae; genus Jacana; species Jacana jacana. Next base: position 55,510 of record VZTM01021179.1, read on the forward strand.
TCCTGACACCCCGAGGGAAGGGTCTCACTCCAGCTCCATACAGTTTTGCTGCTGATTCTCACTGCATTCTCCAGGCAGCGCTGACAGAGCCCCCAGATTTGCTGCTTTCCTTCCTCAGAAACACGGGTCAGAACTTGTGCAAACCACAAAGAGCTGCTGTCTGTCTCCTGCATTTCTTCTTTCCATGTTGGAAGGGTCCTGGCTGGCACAGCGGGGCCATGAACATCTGGAATACTTTTTAGATAAATCCTCCCCATGTGCCTGGCCTTTTTTTGGGCTGCTAACTCATTGGTGAGCCCAGGATTCAGCTCCTGAGGAATTCCCAGTCCCACCATCGCCATGGGATGCTGTGCTGGCGAACGGACGGCCTCTCTGCTGACTGTCTCTGGTGCAGGGCTCCAGGGCTCAGCAGATGCTGCTCTGAGGGCCGTGCTGGTCCCACTCCTGGTGCATTTGCACAAGTGCTTGATGTGAAGTGAGTGAGGACTAGCTGCTCTCCATGTGCATGGCTTTAACTGTGCTGTCTTGGGCCACAAATGTTCAACACATGCCTTTGGGAGTTGAATGCTTTTCAAAAGCGTGCTTGTCTGGAGTTACATCTTTGCAGAGGAAATCCAAGTAAGCTGCTGCCTTTTCTTCCCAGTGGGCAGAGGGGGGGTTCTGCCTGGTTTGAGGTGCCTGCAGGCGTTTGTTGCTGTGCTAATGGGAGGTCTGGCATGCTTCGCCGTGGCCACTGGGACAGAACCCCCCCCCCCCCCCCCCCCCCNTGCTCCACACCACTCCACCATCATCCTGCTCGGTCACTGGCCACCCCCCATCATGTGAAAGACCTGTCAAACCACCCAGTTGCTGCTACGGTTACAAAATCCCATGGAGAGGGAGAGGCAGACGTGGATGGAGAGGCAGGAGGGGCACGGAGGAGCCTGCAGACAGGCTGCTGGTGCAAGGGGGGAGGCAGGTACAGCGAAGCAGCAGTCGGAGGGCACTGCATGCAGCCCGTTTCCCTCTCCCTCCCCAAAGCCAGACTTTGCTTCATGGGTGGCTGTGGGTCCTTCAAGGCAGCAGGAACCTCCTTCATGCTGTGGGGAGCAGTGGGGTGCTGTGGGGAGCAGTGGCGTGCCGTGAGTGGTGGGGGCAGCTAATGGGAGCTAATGCAAGGCCGTGTGAGCAGGACAAAGCTGCCAGGGCCTTCCAGGGACCAGTGGCCAATTCTGGGCTAAAGGGAGATCTCTGCTGGGACTGGGAATGTGAGGAGGAGGAGGAAGAGAAAGCAAAGCGGCTGCCAGCCTGGGGGTGGACAGTGGCATTAGTGATGCTGAAGAAGGGCTGTGGCATGAAGACATCCTGGTTTCCCCCAAGCCCCATGGGTGCTGCCTGCAGCATGATGGACATGAGCTCTGCTGGGCCTGGGTAGCCCTCATGCTGCACCCAGAGAAGGGCAGCCTTCAGCCTCGTGACCCCAGCATGCTTGAGTCCAGTCCAGGGGGCTGCTCGACACAGGAGCCGCTCTGCGGTTACTGGTTACTAATGGGGTGGGCTGGTAACAAGGTTCCTGGGTTCTTGCTAACCTTCCTCCCACCATGACTTGGTGGAGAGGCCATGGTGCAGCTGGTAGCGGGCTTGGGGCTGCCCCTCTCCCACCCCATGTCCCTTGGTGACAGGAGCCCCTGGTGTTCCGAGGCATCCCAGCAGGGTGAGGACATCTGGGACCATCCTCCTCTCTGCCCTCAGTGGGGAATTTAACAGGGTGATCCTGCTGGCACAAGGAGCTTTGGCACAGCAGAGGAGAGAGGGGCACCACACAGCCCCCCAGAGCTCTTGAGCAGCCACATTACCGAGGCACAGCCAATGTGGACTCCTCCAGAATTCACACCTTTCTCCTCCAGATCTCCTGTCTGGGGAGAAGGACCTGGCAGGGAGTATCCTGGGGGGTGTCCAAATGCATCCAAGGTGCAGAGCCCTGTCCAAGGGCAGGGGAGGGTGGATCATAGAATCATGGAATGGTTCAGGTTGAAAAGAACCTTAAAGATCATCCACATCCAGTGCCACCCCCTGCCCTGGGGGCAGGGACACCTCCCACCACACCGGGTGACTCCAAGACCCCTCCAACCTGGTCTTGAACCCCTCCAGGGATGGGGCAGCCAAAGCTTCTCTGGGCAACCTGGGCCAGGCTCTCACCACCCTCTTCCCCAGATTTGACCTCTATCTCCCCTCTTTCAGTGCCAAACTCTTCCCCCTTGTCCTAGGGCTTCCCTCCCTGATCAAAAGTCCCTCCCCAGCTTTTCTGGAGTCCCTTGAGGGACTGGAAGGGGTTTGAAGATCTCCCTGGAGCCTTCTCATCTCCAGGCTGAACTCAGCCTGTCCAACTCTCTCAGCCTGTCCTCCCAGCAGAGGGGCTCCAGCCCTCCCAGCATCTCTGTGGCCTCCTCTGTTCCCTCTCCAACAGCTCCATGTCCTGCTGGTGGTGGCCCCAGAGCTGGACACAGTGCCTCAGGGACCCAGCTGCCCTCACCCAGGGGCCACGCTCACTCCCAGCTCCCTGCCCAGGCCAAGCCCTGGGGCTGAGGGTCTTGCCAGATAAGAAGCTCTGCCAATGCCCCCCTGGCAGACTTCTGCTGCCTGCTGTGGCATCCCAGGCGGCTGCAAAGCACCCGGTGTGCTGCTGGCAGCCTTTGGGTGGAGACAGCACACCCAATGCCTTTCCATCCGTGCAAATTGGGAAGCCAAGCTTTCTTCTTGGGTTTATTGCTCTTGAAGTTGGGCTCTGGAAGCTGTCCCTTGCCTTCCAGCAAGCTCCACTCGTATTAAACCGTGGCACTGAGATATGCACCTGGGGTGACATTGGAAGTAAAACAACAGGCAGAACCTGAAATACAGTGGGAAACAGATGAAAAGTCCTAGGAAATTAAGTAAGGAATGGTGTCAGCCTGTTCAGAGAAGCTTCTTGCAGCAGAGGACCTGTACTTGCTCTTCCTCCCTGGGGGGAGCATCTGGAGCTGGGGGAAAGAGCCTTGAACCTCCATTCCTGAAGGGCCTCCTGCACCAGAGTGGGGCAGAGGCTGAGCCCTGCGGTTTCGGGATGGTGACTCCGGGGGTACAGCTGAACCCAAGATGTCTAAGGGGCTATCAGGGCTTTTACCAAAGGACATGTTGGTCTTGTAAAAGCCCTTCCTGCTGCTCTGGCCACAGCACCAGCAAATGCCCTGTGCTTGGAGAGGGGATGGAGCCAGGCAGCAAGACCCTCCAGCCAGGCTGCTTTTGGCTTCTCACCTCTGGAGGTGGGCAGGGCCATGTCTCCATCACCTCTAGGACAAGAGGGTCCTGGGAGATGTGATGGCATTGCCACCATGCCCTCGCTGGTGTGGGGGTTTCACAGACACTGTCCATGCTGGAGAGGGGCCGGCCAGGGGTCTCCACAGTGAGGGGGGTGAAGGATGGGGATGCAAAAGCTGCTTAAGGGATTTGAATTCTTAATCCCCATTAGAAATTAATGTCCAAATCCCTGGAGTCGTGGCAAATCCCACCCCAGAAGTTCATTTTTCTTCAAAACAAAAAGAAACACAAGCTGCAGCATATGGGACCAGTAGCCCAGTGTGGTATCACCCACAGCCCCAGGCCATTGCTTTGGGGCACCCATGGGTGCCATTTGGGGACGGCCACCCTCAGTCCACCTAGACATTGGGTCATGTCTTCCCAAGACGGACAAGTATTTCAAAGCTCAGGGGCGATGCTTGGGATCTCAACCTGGTGACTGCTCTTTCCCCTCCCTGACCCACTCCTTAGCGAGTCCCCAGCACCTCCTCAGAAGTATTTTGGGAAAGTATTTTCCTCTTCTGCAAAGCAGTAGCTGGTGTGGAAAATGGGCGAGCTCCTGGGAATCGGGGTGGGTTGTATTGCTTTGGAAGCGATTCCCATCTGACTTAGCAAAGAGCTAAGCTAATTTTACACATGACTTACTTTCACACCTTTAAGAAGAAGCAGTTTCTTCCTTGATGAGCAGTGCATATGGCAGTTGAATTGATTATTCGCTGACCGAGTGAGAATACGCAGCACAGAAGCCGGGGTGGATACCCAAGGCACTGGAAAAGGGCTACAGAAGCACATAGAAAAGTGGGGGTTCTCCCCGTGGCTGAATATATCCAGGCTCGTGGACAAGGATCACAGCTTGTGCTAAAGCTGGTGAAAAAAGTCAAGGTATAAATTCGTTTCAAAATCTGGCCCTGATTGGCCTTTGCCGGGTGTTTTTCCCCTTCAAAGCCTCAGCAGCAGCATTTAGTCCGTCGGGGTGTCTGCAGCCTGGCGTGGGGACACAGGGCAGGGAGCAGCCAGCTGCGGGCTGAGCCACACTGGGACAGACCCCGGGCAGAGGGGGATGAATTCGGGTTGTGCATTTTACTCCTTCTGCCTCTGATGGGAAACCCTGAGGTGGTGCATGGGGACTCACATTAACACCCCCTAAGGATGCTCCTGGGCTGGGGGGGGGTTGCAGGGGTGGAAGAGGACAGAGCTGCGTGACCTTGGCATGAATCTGTACCCTCCACTAATAAGGGGAAAAAGCTCAAAGCAACAGTCCTTGACCCCGCCATGCTCATCATCTCCCTTCATGGAATAATGATTTCTGTGCATTTCCACTCACCTCTGGGAAAAGCCACATCTCAGACTGGGGTCAGCGCGTGGTGAGAGAGGGGAGGGTCTTTCAAAACCCCACAAGCCTGATGGCCAGAAATGTCCCTGGTTAACCAGAGCCCTGAGCCCCAGGTCAGGATGGCTACAGCATTGTGCAACCAGATTTGGAAGCCCCAGGCAAGGACAGAGACAACCCAAGGCTCCAGTGACCCATCCCATGGCTGTGTCTCCTCTGGGAATAAAGCTTTTTGGTGGGTCCCACCTGAAACCCATCAACAGCAGCCACTGCCCCACGCTGCATCACGGGTGGCAGCTTGTCCCCATCATCCCTAGGTTGTACTGGGACTGAATCCCAGTGTCACAGGCCTGTGTTCCCAGAGGCTCAAGGGGTTTTTGCACCTGCCCCTGTTTCCAGCAAGGTGCAAGGGGATGGGTTCTTTGCCGTTATCCCAGCCCTGTCCTGTGGCCACAGGTCCTGCTGGCAGAGCATCCCCGGACCTCGGCAGTGCAGAAGTTCTGCTGTCATGTCCTTGTGCAGGCGGTGACCATCATGAACACCCTGGCCATGAGGGAGGGCCGGGGGAGCCAGGCACTGTCAGTTTGAATGACATTTTAATTCAGGTTAATTAAAGGGTTCAGGCAAGAATAAGCGGGCAGACAGTCTCCTCCAAGCAGGCGACAGCAGATCTGAACCTGAGCTGACAAGCGCCTGCAGGAGGCAGCCGATCCCTGGGTGCTGACGGAGGGACCTTCTGGTGGCAGCTGCACAGGGCATAAACCCGGCTCGTCCTACGTGGGGACCCAGAGCATCACCCCGAGACCCCAAACCACCTCAAAGGGGGAGCAAAAGGCCCCAGGCCAGCCCATGGGTGCCCAAACCACTGGGCCAGGGAGGTTTTTCTTCAAGACAGGTCTTCATGGGGTGTCCCTCGCCTGCTGGGTGCTGGGTGGGTGCCTCTCGCCCCTGCCCCATCATGTTGGCAGTGGGCACCTGGACTGAGCTCTGGATTTTTAATATGGCATGATGTGGATTTGCTCTGACGGGCTGGAGCTCAGGACCAGGAGGGCTTTCCAGGCTGAGAAAACCTCCACGGAGGTTCTCACGGATGCTTCCAGCATCCACCCCACCAGAGCCGCCTTGTGCCAACCCACCTGCGCACGCACCCGCCTCCCAAGTTTAGGAAAAGCCCTAAAGGGTTGTCCTAAATTTTAGGAGAAGGCAGGATCCTGGGCTTTTTTTTGTGTGTGCAGCGGCGCAGGGTTCCGGCGGGGAGGCAGCAGGACGCACGGGGCCACGTGCCATCCGCGTGGGCCCTGTGCACCCAGCGTGAATCATTTCTTCTTTTTGCTTAAAACCCTGCTTCCGAGGGACCTGCTCATGAAATATAAATGCAAAACCTGCTTTAAGCTGGCGGAGCCCGGAGACGAACGGCGAGTCTGCGCAGGCAGCAGCACGCAGCTCTGCATCTCCCAGCTGCCCTTAATAATTTATGGCTTTCCTAACACGAGCTGGGATCCGGGAGCCCAAAACGCCCTGTGGGCTGGCAGGTCTCCCCCGGTGCTGCTTCACCCTCAACACCAGGCACCGTCCCCAGGGCCACCCACACAATGCTCACCAGGACCTGGCTGCTCTTGCCATCACTGCCGGGAGCTGGGGTGGCATTTTTTGGCAATGGGTGGTCACGGGTTAGTGATGGGTTGGGGGCAGGGGGTGTTGGTGAGTTAGTGATGGCTGGTGGGGGCTTGGGGATGGGTGGTAATGGGTGGCGAGGGGTTGGGGATGGGTGGTGATGGTACTATAAAGGTTCCCAGGTTTGGGACAGAGAGGGTGATAGGTGGGGGGGGGTTGGGTAAATCTGGATAAAAAGATCTTTTCAGAATCTCTCCTGGGTGAGGAACTCAGTTTCTGCAACACGAGCATCTTCTGTGAGAAAAATGACCCAGAATAGTTGGTGTGGGGTGGGCTGATGCCGTCTGGGACCAGGAGGTGCCAGGTACTGGGTGGGGGTTCAGAGGGTTGGGGACCTGCTTGTGCCCGTGTGAGGGACAAGAGTGACCCGAGTCAAGGCCAGATCAGTGACTTACAGCTGGGATTGTGATACAACCGGGAAGGTGAGGGGCTGCAAGGGGCTCAAGGAGTGGAGACGCAGCTCCGGGCAGGTTGTCCAAGAAGGCAGGGCAGGGGGTACAGGCAGGGTGCTGGCAAGCAGGCAACCCCACCACTTCCACACCAGAGCCCTCCAGCCCAGTTAAGCATCCTTTGCTGCCCTTGGGAGGAGGGTGATGCCATCACCCGCTGCACTGGGTGCGTGTCCCCAGGCAGAGCTGACTCTGGGGTAGGGAGAAGGTCCCCACAGGTGTGAGGTCACACCAGGACCAAGCAAGGTGTCCCATCTCCCACGTGCCCCTGGCTGGGCTGAGCTTCCCCCTCCTGCCTCCTGCTCTGTTTTCAGCTCAGCCAGAAAACAAACACTTTTGGGGTTGTTGTTTTTTTCTTCCTTTCCTAATTTAGATGGTCCCAAGGCCCCACAGGCAGATAAAGGCGAGTTTATTCCTTCCCCATGTTTATGGTGCTGCTGGAACATACTGCTCCTGCAAATATTACATCAGGAGAGTGTAGGGAAGGCTCAGCTTCCCAAACACAGCTTAACTCTCACCCACATCTGCCCGGGGCTGCTCACCGCCTGCTCCTGTGCCCCAGCATCACAGCCCAGCCATCCTGCTGCTGTCTCAGCTTGGCTCAGTGGTGGTGGCTCTGGCCGTGCCAGTTCCTCTGTCACCACTCCCGGGGCAGCCGGTGCCCTCAGCGCCTGGTCCAAATAGTGCTGGTGCCTCAGCCCATCCCACGAGCCAGGGGAGTCCCAGTATGTGGTGCCACCTGGACCCCAACGACTTCATTTCAACCTCAGCCCCTTCTCACACGCCTGCTGTGTCCCCGGGGAGTGCAGGAGTGGCACCAAAACGACCCTGGGGGATCAGTTACTGCCCTGCTCTGTTCTCAACAGTCCTGCCCTGCCATGGGGGTCAGAGAAGGGGACAGGACAGACCCAGGCAAGGATGCAGAGACAGCACAGGACCCTGTCTGGGCTCAGCACTGGGCTCCTGCCACACCACTGGGGCCGAGGACAGTTTGGGATGCAGGTCCCTCTCATCCTAGGCTGCAGTGGGATAACTGGGAGAGCTCAGCCCTCTCTCACCCATCCGGGTGGCTGGCCCCAGCCCTGCCAGCAAGGGGGCCTGAGGGGATGCTGGGACAGCACCAGAGGAGCTGCTGCTGCCGAGCCCTGTCTGGTGCCGGACACGGGCAGGGGCTGCAGGTGACTGCGAGAGCCGGGACCATGCAGGCTGTCGCAACACAACACGAGGCTCCGAGCTGTGTTTGCTTGGCTGGGACAGTGTGTCACCGCCAACAGAGCCCAGGTTGCATCATGCTGGTGGTGCCCATCCTCCCTCTGCTCCCCTGGCCAGAGGCAGCCACCGGCTTGGCAGGATGCAAGGGCAGGGGACAGGCACGGAAGGGGAGAGATCAGCTGCGGGAGGGCTGGGGGGGACAGCAGTGAAGATGAAGGGTTTGTTGGCTGCAGGAAATAAGCTGGGGGTGAGGAGTGCTCACTGGAGGCACTGGAGAGAGGGGCTCAGGGCTGGGCACTGGAGGCTTTCGTGGCTGTTGATGAATACAGCCTGACTTACTGGTGGGAGAGGGGTGCCAGTGAGACCTCTCCCAGCCACAAAAGCCCAGAGGAAATGGCATCAAGGGTGTCAGCATCTTCCAATGAGCCCTGTCCCTCCTGGGCTGCCCCAGGATGCCACCGGGGCCCTGCTGCTTCCCAGGGGCTGTCAGAACAATGAACTCAAAAATTCCCTCTGTGGGATGGCCAGACTGCTGGAGGACTCCAGGGGGATGGAGTTAATGGGGGCTGTTTCCTCTCTTCCAGATCCCAAGAGGTGGAGGCTCTGGCGTGAAGCTGGTGGGGTCAGTTGCCCTGTGGTGGCCAGGCACCAGCACACAGCCTGCTGCTCCACCAAGATTTGACAAAATGCAAACACCAGCTTGCCTGGCCTGGCATCTCAAAAAGGTCCAAAACTTCAGGCCAGTCTCACCACTGTTCCCCTGGCAAGGGCAAGTCACTGGCCTGGCGCTGCCTTCCCCAGGCTGGCAGTGACATTGGGCACAGCGCTGGTCCCGGGCATGCAGGTGGCCATGGAGGTGTGGGAGTACCTGGGGTGAATTTGGGGTTGTCCATCACCACTGGCAGGGAGGAGGAGCTCTGTCATCCATCCCCCCCCCGTCAGTGCTCCAGGTCTATGGGAAGGAACACCACCATTCTCGGAAATCAGCCCAAGGGCTGGGGAATGAGCTGGTCCCCAAGCACCAGTAGGGTCAGGGTTAACTGGAGAGAATCTGGACCTTGGGGAGGGGTAGTGTGAGGACAGCAAAGGAAATCAGAGATACGGGCAGGAAATAACAGAAGTGAGTAAGCTGAGAAGCACACAGACAAGGACAGCTTGGGAGAGCTAATCTGCAGGAGATAATGCTGCTGGGTGGAGGAGCCTTAGAGCTCATGAAAAGGGAGAGTCAAGGCTCAGAGGTGTCTGAATCTCCAGTGGCCAAGAGAGTCCTTTGCATCATGCTGGGCTACGTCACCCCCGGATGCCAGAGAGAGCACAGGGCTCAGCACCCAGCCTTCGTTGCTCTGGATAGCATGTACACTTTGGGATGCGTTTTGTAGCCTCCAAAGGTTTCCCCAAAATCCTGCACAGGGTGTTTATCCCCTGGCAGACAGGACTAGCCATGGCACAGCCTGTCTGCTTTTAGTCTGGTGGAGATTAAGCTCTCCGGGGCCTAATGGCAATTCTTTTGGCAAGTGTTCAGCAGACTTTAATCCCTCTTATCTCCCCTCTGAAAGGATGAATTAGGCACCTCTCCAAGCACTCAATGGGGAGCAGATGCAGCAGGAGCTCTGGCACTCCACAAGCTGCTGCAGGCACCCCCGGGGATGCCCTACATACGGCAAAGCTCCAGAGGAGCCAGAGGTGGAGCGACCTGGGGGCTGGGGAAGGGGCAGTGCTGCAGGACAGCCCACATACTTTCCTCCACACAACCCATCCTCTCATCTTTTTCCGCCTGAACATCCAGATGTTGGGATCACCAGGCATCTTGGAGTGAATAAGAACGGTCCTGATTCCCATGGGATCTGCCTGAGTGGCTTCTTGGCTCAGGGGTGAAGTCTGGGGACACCATGGTGCTGCTCATCCCCATGCAACACCTCCCTTGCCAGCACCAGCGCTTGTCCAGCCCATCTGGTACCCAGGGATGTCCCTGCTCCCATGGTCCAGATGCAGTCAGGATTCCCCTGAGTGACACAGAGGACATCCCAGTTGTGTGGGATGGTCCCACTGTCCCACTTGCCACCCTGTTGTCAGGCACAGGGACTGAACTGGCCTTTTGCAAACCTGTCCTGACGTAGCTAATAATAACTGTTTTAATTAGGGAGCTCTCCCAGCCCTGCATGATTCATTTGGTCAGTTAGGGGAGATGTTGTCAGGGTAATGAAAATGAGGGGTGGCATTCGCCTCCCCAGCAGCCGTCTGGAGCGCTGGAGCCGCGTCTGAGACCTGAGGCACTCACTGCACATCAGGGTGACCTGGTTGGTGGAGGCACCACGGGCAAGGACGCCACTCATCTCAGCCCCACGTAGACATTTAGCCCGAGGAACTGGGGCTCAGACACCCACTGAACATGACGGCTGCTTACATCTCCACCCCAGGCACCCAGAGGCGAAGGGCTGTGTCCCAGCCAGGCTGTCTGCCCCAAGCCCGATGGCTTTTTGATGAGTCCCCATCACCTTGGCATCTCGCCTTCTCCAAGCTCCTTCCATGAGTCCCCATCACCTTGGCATCTTGCCTTCTCCAAGCTCCTTCCATAAGTCCCCATCACCTTGGCATCTTGCCTTCTCCAAGCTCCTTCCATGAGTCCCCATCACCTCGGCATCTGGCCTTCTCCAAGCTCCTTCCATGAGTCCCCATCACCTCGGCATCTTGCCTTCTCCAAGCTCCTTCCATGAGTCCCCATCACCTCGGCATCTTGCCTTCTCCAAGCTCCTTCCATGAGTCCCCATCACCTCGGCATCTTGCCTTCTCCAAGCTCCTTCCATGTGCAATCAGAGGCCAACGAAACCTCCACAGGCTTCACAAAACCCGAAATTCCTCACTTTTCTGCATCGAAGCCCTGCTGGCATGGGTGGCTGGGGGCTTCATTTCCTTTCAGCTGTAGTACCCTTGGGTGACAGATGGCCTGGTGGCTCACTGGCTCGCACACCCAGGGTCAGGGCCACGGTGCAGCACTGAGACAGGGGTCTCCCTGCATCTGCCCAAGGGAACCAGGTTGCCCTGAGATCAGTCAGGGCCAGTTTGCAGGATGGTGACTGAGCCCGCACAGCATTGCCCAGCCCTGTCTCGGGGTTCAAACACCCCTCAGCTGGGAAATGCCCCATCCCCTGAGGGGTTCAAGGCCAGGTTGCACAGGGTTTTGAGCAACCTGGTCCGGTGGGAGGTGTCCCTGCCCAGGGCAGGGGGGTTGGAACTTGGTGATCTTTAAAGTCCCTTCCAACCCAAACTGTTCTATGGTTCTGTGAAATGCTTTTGGAGGGAAGATTTCCTTGGGGCTGCTGCCAGCTGGCACCCATGGGTGCTGCCAAGAGTCCCATGTGCCCCTGTGGTGGCATGGCTTGGCATCGCCACCCACTGCCAACCTTGCTCCCAACCTCAGGTCTGTTTCCCCTGTGCCACCCTGTGCCAGCATCTGTCCTGGACCAGAAAGGCCACAGGAGCTCTCTGGGTGCTGCCCCTGGCACCCAGCAAGTGAACCGGTCCACAGCCCCTGCCTCATGTCACAGGGGCTCTGCGGGGACTCCAGACATCCCTCCTTGGTTGGTGGGTCTCGAGGGTCTTTGCTGGAAGATTTAAGGTGTGTCTTGTTTCTCTCCTTGGCCCCTAAAGCTCCTGTTTGTTTCTTCAGGAAGAGGAAAATAATTGATTGAGCAAGAATTAATTGAGAAACAGAAAAGAAAGCTGCCAGTTCTCAAATGGGATGTTAAGCACTTCAGGACCTGCCCGTTGCTTTCTGCTCTGAGCCTGGACTTTGGTCCCAACCTGGGCTCATCCTGCTCCAGCCACCAGCCACCCGCGTGTCTGCTCCTGGCCCAAAGAGCCCCGCGCCGGCAGAACCCCCCTCTCCGTGTTGCGTCACCGGTTGAAATCCAGTGCCTGCTGTCTCCAAAGCAACAAGCAGCTAAAATTAGTAGAAAGTTTGATCTGAGCCTGAGCCAAGCTTAATTTTTAATTGCTTCTAATTTCATTCCCGGGGGTTTGCCAGGGAGGTGGCAGGTGGGGCCTCGGTTACCCGCGGGCAATGCTCTGTCCCGTCCTGTCCCTGAGCCTGTCAGCCCTGGTGCCCCCTGCTCTCCCTGCCCCTGGCTGGGCCCTCAGCAGCCCTGGAGCCCCCTTTGTGCCCCCCATGGCAGCAGAGATTGAGCACCTTGCTCCAGCCCCTGGAAGCAGGGGAGAAATTTTCCAGCTTTTGCTTTTTTGTGCTCAGAAGACTGGTGTGATGCAAGGGTTTGCCATTAAATCCCAAACAGCTCATGGCGTTCCTGAGTCCATCCTCTCCCCTTCAGCCTTCCCTTTCCCATTCCATGCCTGCAGCCTCCCTCTTCTCATCTCATCTCATCCCACCCCACCCCATCCCATCCCAACCCACCCCATTCTTTTATTCCCATGCAGCTGGGCTCTGCTGCAGGCAAGTCTACCCTGCAGAAGAACCTGATGGCCCAATACCTCCAGCCATTCGGACTGCAGCTGGAGGTGCAACCTGCACCCGACNATCCCATCCCTGCAGCCTCCTCTTCCCCATCCCACAGTCGAGCAATGAAGCAGTGGAGCACTTCCAGCATGGAGACACACAGGGAAGCCAAGAGTCTCCACTCGCACTCTCTGAAAGGCATCCTCTCCCAAATCCCTCCTCGAGCAGGGATTAGGAGGCTGCATTCCCAGTGCGCTTCACCATTGCTGCTAGAGAGTGAAAATTGTCCTGTCCTGGCTCAGAGCCCCTGGAACCTTCCACAAAACCCCCAAACACGCCGTGCTTGCGCTGACAAAGCAAACAGTTCATATGACAAAGGTCACCTCTCCCCTTTTTGACAGCTATTTTTGCACCACGTACTGAAGTCCAAGGGTAAAGGGGCTGCAGAGCCAGGCCTGGCTCCATCCCTGGCCCCAGCTATTAGGGGGGCTCTGTAGGACTCTAATAGTTCTCCTCTAGGGCTTGGAGGAGGGGAAGAAACCATCTGAGGGCAGGAGCCTGAGGGAGGACAGGGTCCCTATGACCTGGGTTTCCCATTGGTGTCTCCCTAAACCATCCACAGGGCTCCAAGGGGCTACAAACATTTACAGGATGCAGTCACTTAGGGGCTGCGCTGTGAGGCCGTGGCACAGCCCCACTGGCTGCAAGGCCAGGTTTTGCCCAAGCCCTGAGGCTGCGGTGATGGTCTTCTCCATGAAGTGCAGGGAGCAGCCACCAACACCTCAGTGAGACTCAGCATCCTCTGAAAAGGAGCAAGTCAGTGCCAGCAGCTTCCAGCCCCGTGGGGCTGCCCTTGTGTCACCAGAGGCTGCAAACACCCACAGGCTGCACCCAGATGTGGCTGGGGACTTCCCAGGATGATTATGGAGGAAACCACTGGGAGGGCTGAGCCTGGTGTGGGCAGGGCAGCAGCTGCCTGGAACAACCCATAAGCTGCCCTGAGACAGGGACAAACCCTCTCCTTTAGCACAACGATGCTTGAGGCACCCCTGAGTCCCATGAAGGCGTCCAGCCCTGCTGCAAGATTGGATTCCTGAGGGTATTCCCATTTCCTGCAGAGCCCCAGGCGAGGCTGGTGACTGGGTGTCCTCCGGGAGCCACGCACCAGGAGGAGGAACGTGCACCAGAAACTTCTGCTCCAGAGCAAGTCCTGGTGAGAGCAGAGCTCCCCAGCCAGATGTGCAGATGAGGTTTCCCCTGCTCCTCCTGCCTTTCATTCTTGCAAATATCAAATGAAACCCCTCATGGATAGGTAACACATGGAAAGTCACCCAGAGGCTGGTGACGTGCTCGGGGCCTCCCCAGCTCTGTCCTTGCCTGGGGGTGTGAGTGTTGTGCAAGGCTGGGACCCCACCACCACCCTGTCCTTGCCCTCCCAGGAGGTTTTCTTCTGAGGAAGATATTTCAGTGATTTTAGAACTGGCCACTCAGCAGAAGTGAACCCCAAAGCCACCCTTTGGAAGCGACACTTCCCAGCACAAACCCTAGTTTCAGCTGAAATGGAGGAGCTGTGGTGCTCCATGGTCTCAGAGGGACACCACCAGCCACGGTGAACGTGGCATCCTCAGCCACTTTCTTTGGCTGGAAACATCCCCTTGTGGACTCCTTTTCTTGGGTGTGAGGGGATTGTCTTGGACCCCGCTCGGGATTTACCCTTTCTCTGTGCTTGGCAATGGGGAGGCAATTTCCAGGCACCCCTGGGCCCTGCAGGCAGGTTCTCAGCATCAGGATTCTTCTCTTGAGGTCTCTGTTTTTCCTAGGGGAGGGAGCGGTGCCTGGAGCCAAACCCAGGGGGGTGAGGTGGTCTGATGTGAGTATCCCAGCTCAAAGCTCAGATGCAGCCTTGGACCCACTCCAGCTTTGTTACCCTCTGCAAGCAAAGTCCTGCAAATCAAAACATCCGTCTACGTCAGGTAAAAGCACCACAACATTTGTTTTTCCAAGAAATCCAAACTAATCAGAGGTTGCTCTGCCCCAGCAAAGCTATTTCATGCCCAAATGCTCCTTCTCTGGGCTGTGCAAGAGAACATACAGCAAAGCTGGGTGCAGGATGACCCAGAAGAGATGCCTGTGGGTGCTGGGTTCTGGGGGCAGGATACCCCAGGAGATACCTGGGGGGGCTGGGTTCTGGGTGCAGGATGCCCCAGAAGAGGTATCTGTTGGTCCTGGATTCTGGGTGCAGGATGACCCAGGAGAGATACCTGTGGGTGCAGGATGACCCAGAAGAGATGCCTGTGGGTGCTGGGTTCTGGGTGCAGGATACCCCAGGAGATACCTGGGGGTGCTGGGTTCTGGGTGCAGGATGCCCCAGGAGAGGTATATGTGGGTGCTGGGTGTGGGATACCCCAGGAGAAGGTATATGTGGGAGCTGGGTGCAGAATACTCCAGGAGAGACCTGTGGGTGCTGGGTGCAGGATACCCCAGGAGTGACCTGTGGGTGCTGGGTTCTGGGTGCAGGATGCCCCAGAAGAGGTACCTGTGGGTGCAGGATGAGCCAGGAAAGGTACCCGCGGGTGCTGGGTGCCTCAGGAGAGGTACCTGTGGGTGCTGGCTGCTGGACATCAAGCCCTGCAGCAGGGAGGGAGCTGCTGTGTGTGTGAGAGAGCTCAGGTCCACCCTACAGACAGCAAAATGTTCCTTTTACAATTCAGGGAACCAAGAACCAGCCAAGGCCACTGTCACAGCAGGGAAAAGTGCCAGGGCTGGAAATGGGGCCAGGTCCCACCTCCCAGCCCCCTGGCTCCCCCCTGGGGATCTGGAGCTCTCCCACAGCCTGCTGGGCTCCCAGTTCATCAGCAAGGCAGCTGGGAAAGGGGCTGCTGGACCTTTTGGTGCTTTGGGGCATTTTTACCTGTTCCTTTTTGGGTTTTCACCGCAACAAGCAGAAAGCAGTGTGGTTTTTCATCCCCAAGTGTCTTCATGGCCTGTAGGGCGGGACATGAAAATCTGGAAAAAAATCCAGAAGACAAGAATGAAAATCCAGAATAACCTTGGCTAAAGATGAAGATATATTTATATACCCCACTGGGAAATGTTCATGACTGAGAAATCCTTGTTTTCATCACTTCTTGGTCCCCACCCCACGGACCCTGTGCTGTCTCTTCCCCTTACCTTCCCACTGGGACCTTCTGGAGCAGCAGGAAATATGGGAAATATCCCAACTTTCCAGATGTGTGGCCCTTGCTGGATCCCGAGTACGTGGCTTGGACGCAGGTGGCCGGGTGGGCTGAGAAATGTCACCACTGTGTCCCCATGTCTCTTGAGTCAGGGCTGTGCTTCGGCCACCGGAGATGGATGGGGAGCCCAAGTATAATGTCACCTGAGTTGTGACCCAAGCAGGAAGGCGCTGGGGAGAGGTCTGATTCCCAGCTGGGTCTTGAGGACTGTGGTGTGGGCTTTTCCCCTGCATTGCCCAGACAAGGAGTGTCTCCACCAGCATTCCCCCGTCTAAAGCTCTGCAGCCCTCTCCTGTGGGTGTTGGAGCCAGCAGGTCCCTCCCCAGGGAGGGAAAAAGCAACCATGGCCCCATGGGGTTGCAGAGACCCAGCAGAGCCTTCCAGTGATGTGGCTGCCACTGGCCATGGGTGTCACACACCCAAATTTGGTGGCAGCATCGCCCCAGCCCTGTGCTGCCCGCAGCTCGTGCTGTTCCTCGCTGCTGGAGTGTCATGATGGGATGGGGACCTGCCCAGCACCAGGGGACAAGAGGACTGTGGGAATCTACCTCCTGAGCAAAGCAAGAGATGAAGGCAGCGTGTGGGAGCTCAGGAGGCCAAGCAGCACTTACCAGGAGCCCATGTCCCCGAGGGCCAGCATGGCCACCTGTCCTGCATGTCCTGGAGTGGCTAAAAACCTTCCTGGGCAGCAGAAGTGACCCTGAAGCTTATCACATGGCACAGCCAAAAAAGCCATTTGTGCTGTGTCAGGAGATCCAGCCCCCGGGGCTTGTGCCAGCAGGATGGAGAGGTCACGGCCACCAGCAGATGGTGACTGATAAGGGTCGATCGGTGCCAGAACTGTCCCCATCCCCATTGCGGAGGAGAGGACGTGGCCAGGAGTGACAGAGGGACCACAGATGCACTCACTGCAGCACCCTCCTTCCACAGGCTCTGGACATCTCCTTCCAGAAATGGTGAAGGAAATGAAAGCAAGGATGTTCTGAAAACACCTGGAGAAAGCCCCTGTCACCCTCATGTCCTCCAAAGGCCCTTCCAAAGCCACTGTCTCTGTCACTAGCCAACGGTGGCTGGTAAAAGGGAAGGTATCATTGTCTCATTGGGAAAGCAGAGCCCAGCTCTGGTTTTGGTGGTCCAGCCCTTCCCACATGGGCTTGGGAGCAAGCCAAACATGCCAAGGGACAGCCTGATTCCTGGGGGACCTGGAGCTCCCTGTGCCGAAGCCCAGGCAGCGAGAGCCCCTAATTCAAAACTGATGTTGTTTAAATCAAGAGCTGACTGTAAAAATGAGGGTCAGATTTCTCTGGCTGCCAAGCTTCCCATGTTAAGCCAAGCCCTCTGGTTTCCTGCCTTCTGGCGTGTGTGACCTGCTGCACAGTAACCCCAGCGCTCCCCAAGGAGCCCCGGCGTGGCAGGAAGAATAAAGGGGAGCCAAAACTTGCACAACCTTTATCCAGACCCACCGGGAAAGTAAGAAGGCTGAAAGTGTCACAGGCCTTTTATGTCAGCTTTTCAAGCGTGAAAATAGGCTTCCCTGCTCCAGGCTAAGGGTGTCTGGGATCCTCACTGGGCCAGAGGAACCCCAGGATGGCTACGAGCCTCACCCCATCCTCCGAGCCTCACCTCGTCCTCCGGAGCCGTACGGGACGTTGCAGCCTGGGTACCAACTGGGCTGCCAGCGGTTTTTCCAGGGCTCCCCTGTGCCAGCAGGAAAAGCTGGAGGAGAAAGGATGGGAAGGGAGCCTGGGTGACATAGCTGAGCTCCCAGTACAGCTGGCGGATGGCTGCAACCAATTTCCCATGTTTCTGACTCACCCTGCTGGGAAATTCCTCTCTGTCCAAGCAGCAGTACCACCTAGAACAGAAGCTTTTGCAGACTCACTGATGCAGAGGAAGGGGTGTGCTTGCACCCAGTGAAGGACAAGGCTGGTGCTCAGGCAGTCCATGCTGTCCCGCTGCCACCAGATCCCTCAGGGCATTAAGGGTTGGGGCACAACCAACCTGGCCACCCAGCAGGTCTGGGCAGGCTGCAGGAGCCAGACTGGTCCCTTGAGGCCACGTGCCGAAGCCAGGAGCAGCACAGTCGCCCTCTGGGGCAGGGAGAATGGGGTTTCTGCTTGGGAAGAGCCGCAGTAAGTGACCCCAGAACACAGGGATTTAGCAGGCAGAACCATTTCTCCCACAGGGCTGGGCCCCGTGGGTGTGTGGGGGACAAATCCCTGCCAGGACCAGGTCTGAGCAGAGACGGAGGGTGCCCGCTCCGGCTGGGAATGCTGCCAGCGCCCGTCTGGGCGAGACGTGCTGCCGCGCTCAGCCAGGGGCCAGCGGGAAATCCCTGCTGGATGTCTCCGTGACCTCTGCTGAATCAGAACAACCATTCCCCTGGAAAACCTAAGTTTATCCCTGAAGCAGTGACAGCATAACTCACACATGCCCCATTCCCCTCTCGTTGGAGTCTCCCTTGCGCTCGCCGTTTCCAACCATGAAGCAAAGCCGTGAGCAACCTTCCTGTAAATCAGCGTGGCTCCCACATCCCTCCCGGTGACGTGAGCCCGGGGCTGAGCAGCTGCAGGAATTTATGTCAGTTCAGACAGGGCTGAACTTTGGCACAGTGACCCCCTGGGTCAGCGTGGGAAGGAGCGAGACGGAGAAAGGCAGAGAACAAAGACACCCAGCGCAGCCTGCCCGCTCGCAGCCTGCCACGCACGGGATGGCAGGGCAGGGATGGGGATGGCAGGGCAGGGATGGGGATGGTGGGGACAGGGATGAGGATGATGTGCTGTCAGGCACGTGTGGGCTGTTTGGAGGAGCTGCCTGCAGCATGTGCTGGGGTTGCTGCCATTCCCAGCTGTGTAGGCTGTGGGAACTGGGTGGAAGAGGGGATGGGGATGGGAACCAGTGTGGCAACTGGGATAAGGGTAGGGATGGGGATAGGAGTGACCCCTGTTCCCGCACAGTGACCCCACAAAAAATGACTTTATCTGGAGTTTGCTGTTCCCTCACCAGGGGATCCCCTCAGCTGGTGGGATCCCAAAGGACACAGACACCCATGGGGCAGCCCCAAGAGTCACCATGCCCTGCTACTCCTGGGACTGCTCCCATGTCCCAAAGGCTGCAGGGTCTGCTGGGCTGGGGCAGGGTCCCTGTGGGGTCCCTCCTGGGGGTGCACTCTGCTGTACAAGGTAGAAGGTCCTTCATCCACCAGGAACAAACCTCGGCCCTTCCCCAGCCCCAAACGAGCTGGGAGGTCAGGACCCCATGGGGATTTCAGCCCTTTCCAGGCCGGGCAGACCAGGGTTCCCTCTTGGCACAGAGAAATGCCCCAAGAGCTCAATCCCTGCTGGCCAGTCCGTTGTGAGCTCTGTTTAAACTCGAGTGCAATCAGCTCTGCAAAGAGCAGCTTCCCATTGACCCATGGCCACCCACAGCCTGGGGTAGCCCAAGCCCTCAGGGGACTTTTCACTGGTGCATGTTAAAAATTCGTGTTTCTCAGGGCGAGTTGGAGACGTCCCAGTAGGAAAATACAGCCAAAGGAAAATGCATAAATCATGTGGCTTTTCAACAGGCCCAGGCTTCTTACACTGCATCTCTCCTGCCTCAGCACAAACCCTGCAAGTGCAGAAAAGAGCCAGTGGGAACACGTTTGCTTCGGCACCCGGCATAACCCCGGCGTAGCCCAGGACACGCTCCGGCGCTGGGATCGGCCGGGCAGGGAGTGGAGCTGCACAGAGGATTCATTTGGCCTGACGTCATTCACCCAGAGCAACAGTCAACACTCTGCTTCCCCGTTTGTCCCAGTGACTTGGCGGTTTGGTGTCCCCCAGTTTGGATGGCTCTCCATGCTGGGTGCTCCAGCCTTGGGCTCTGCGGGCACAGACCCCACCAGCTCGCTCTCTCCTCTGGGATGTCAAAAATCAGGGGGAACCAGGTGACAAGAAGAGTTTTTACTTTTTTTTTGGGGGGGGGTGGGATCCCATTTGGGAATTTTTGGCAGAGCTGTGGTCACCCCTCCAGCACTCAGGGGTGATAGTGGGTGCAGAGCTGTCCCTTGGAGTGGGGAGAGATGTATACAGCATCTGACATGACTTGGGGGTGCAGGGGACACAGGCCAGCCAGCAACAACCCCAAAGTGCCACAGGGGCCCTCAGCCCCACAGAGAAGCCTGATGCTCTCATCTCGCTGGGGGTGACTACTCCCCATTGCCACCATCCCCCCCAGCAGAGTGAGTGTGGAGGAGCCCCCCCAGACCTCAAAGGTTTGGAAAAAGCAACCGCCCCAATTTGCATTTTTGGCTGTTTGTTTTGCCTCTGCAGTGTTTCCCACCTGCTTTGTTTGGGGGTTGGGGTTTTTTCCCGTCTTTTCCTTTTTCCTCATTCTGAAAAATTCCTTCTGACCATGAAATAAACACGAAAGGGCCACAAACGGAGAGGACTTGGGGGTTCTCTGGACTCTGGGCCTGCTGAAGTGCCCCAAATTCCTCCTTCCTCTGCTCCTACCTCTGTGACTCCTCCTCATGCTGCTGCTGCTGGGTGCCTGCTCTGAGGGCTTCTCCCTCACCCTTCCCAGCAGCAGCAGCCTGGGAAGCGCTTGGAGCTGCCCTGGTTGATGAGAAACCGGTGGCTGGAACTTATTCCTGCAGGAACCTCCTACCTCTTTCCCCCTGAAGGCACCCGCGTCAGAGAGACATGTCGCTCCCAGCACCAGGGAGTTTAACCCACACAAAGGGAAAAGCTGGGAAACCCTGAATGGGAGCTCGGAATGGGAAACGGGAAAATAAGTTTGGCTGGTGGAAGCGGTGGGTGCAGACGTCACCGCCTTGCAAGGCTGAGTGGGAGAGGCCGGGCTCCCAAATCAGCTCTGCAAAACCGCAGCCAGATACGGAGGGGCAGAGTCTTGCTGCAACGCTCAGCGGGGAGCTGTGCGGGGCCGCAGCGCTGCTCCTCCGCGCCGCTGCCCCCGGGAAGGTCCAGCGCCACCAACTCGCAGGTGACACTGGGACTCCCGGGAGGGTGAATCCTGCTGCCGAGCATTTCGCAGACGAGAGGAAAAGCTTCACCCCCTGCGCCCTGAGCCGCAGGGCTGGGAGCGGCGGAGGTGGAGGAGGCAGAGCTGCGAAGGGTCTACGTGGGGCTGAGCAGGGATGAGCTCGGCACAAGCCGCCGCTGCAGCCCTGGTCCCACGGGGGGGTCACCACAAGGCAGAGCAGGGCCAGCAAGGGGTGGGGAAGCGGGGATTTAGGTCCCTGCGCTGGGATGCGCTTTGCAGCGGAGGGACCGAGCCCCGGGGCGGCGGGAGGAAACGGCGAGTGGGGAGGGAGCAGAAGGGCTGAGCCCGCTCCTGACTGGAAAGAGCCGAGAGCGGGTCCATCACAGAGTGGGAATTCCTTCATGGGGAGAAAAAACAGACTGAAAATCCCTTTATGTCAGTGGAAAAAAGCAAGACAAGAGGGACGGGCTGGTAACCGGAGCCCAAGACGCTTGCAAAGGAAATAAAATGCACATTTTTCACAGGGGGATGGTTGAAGCCTCTACGGGGGGAGGAATTAATCCCTGGAGGGACTCTTGGAGGCAGGGAGTGTTGAGAGGAGTGGATGTCCTGCTGTCCCCAGGCACTCCCAGGAGCTGACCCCAAGTGTGCACCTTCCTCAAAGCTGGCAGTGCCCTGTGGAGCATCACCAGGGAGCCCTGTGCCCGCATAGGCCACCCAGCAGAGCCTTGCACCCGCAGCGGGCACCCACCCCAGGGCCCCCAGCACCCAGTAAGACTGGGAGTCCTGTGGCTGCAGCACACAGCCCACCCCAAGGCCGGTAGTTCCCAGCAGGGCACCGCCTGGGAAGAGGACATGGGTGCAGGTACATGGTGGCACAGCAAGTGGCAGGGGTCAGTGGGAATGGGGCACCCCGAGGCAGGGTGAGGGGCAGGGTGGTCAGCAGGGATGGGACAGGGATAGGAATGGGGACAGGGATGAGGATGGGGATGAGAATGAGAATGAGGACAGGGATGGGGATGGGAATAGGGATGGGGATGGGAATAGGAATGAGGACGAGGATAGGGATGGAGATGGGAATAGGGATGGGGACCGCGGTGCAAGGACGGGTGCGGGCAAGGCTCAGCGGTGAGGGACGGAGGTCGCCCCGGGCAGGGGCCG
>VZTM01021179.1:78439-91082 GCA_013400555.1 Jacana jacana
GGGGGGGTGAGGGGGCTGCAGGGACCCCGGTATGAACTGCCTTGGCAGCCCAGCTGGCTCAGTGCTCTGGTGACAGGAGCCCCAGCTGTGCTGCTGCTCCTCAGCCTTGGGGACCCAGGAAGGTGGTGACCCTGGTCCTTGTCCCACAGTGCTGGTGTGAGGGTAGCACACTGCGAGCCTCCCGAGTGTTTGCACAGAGCAATAGGTTGGAGTGTGGCAACAGAGCCTCTCCCTGCTCTTCCGTGGAGGTTATCTGCAGAATTAACTTGTTAGCACAAGTGTGAAAAACCAGAGTTGATTCCAGCTTTGCCAGCCTCAGATCTCCTGCTCACTGAGCTTTCTGGCAAGTTCAGCCCCAGTTCTGGTCACAGGGTAGGGATGGTGCCTTGGCCACTTGGCTCCCCTGAGTACCAGTGCTCAATCAAATTAAGCTGAGATAAAACTATTCCTCCCTTGTGTTTTGGTTTCAGGTCAACCTGCTGGTCCCCTTGCACCCGAAGGACAACAAAACACAGTCTCCAAAGTGGAAGATAAACCTGAAGAAGAACCTCAGCTTCACCAACCAGAGCCAGAATGCCAGTGGGGAGCCTGTGCCAACGCAGAGTGAGTATCTGCCCCGCTCCTCTGCGCCACAGCAAACCTGCATCACTTCCAGCAAACAAAAGGCTCGGTTGTCCTGAGTCAGGATGTGAGATTTGCTCCCAAAACCCCGGAGCTTGGGAGTCTGGCCAGACTGGTGGGATCTGGAGCGCAGGCAGAATGCTAGCCTTCTGGATAAGCATTAGTCCAGCAGGAATTCAAGGATTTAAGAGGAATTTTTCTGCCTGATATTAAGAATGTAGCGGGGAGCAGAGAAATGCTTCTGGCAGGTATTGGTCAGAAAGGATTGGCAGGTTGGGGGTGAATGCAGGCAGGAAAGGAGGATCTTTGCTCCCTGGAGGTAACTCTTGGTCACCTGCTCTCACTTCACCAGGGCAGGGTTTGCTGCTTGGCCTGCCTGATGGGTGAGGGTGCCCTGGCCCATGAGAGGAGAGCTAGATCCTTGTGTATCTCTCTCTCCTGGCTCATGCTTGGGGCTCATGCATGAAAGACTTCCACTAGCCTTAGTGGAAGGTGCTGAGCAAACACCTGGGCACTGGAAGCACTGGATGCTTACAGCCCTGGGGAATGTGCACCAGAGTGCATCTGGAGCTCCTGGCTCTGCCTGGAGCATCTTCTCTGCTGACCAGGGGGCTGGAAGGAGCACCCAGAGGGTGAAAGGCAGTGGAGCTGGTGCCCCCAGCTGTGCTGTGTGTGTCAGCCTCCCTCCCTCCCGCATGAGAAGTGCTGTCCCCACAGGTTTTGCTGCTGGGGAGCAGCTGCTCTGGCGGTGTCAGCTAAATCGTGGTGCTGGTTGTGTCTGTGCAGCTGTCTGGGGATGTCCATGTGAGCCAAACAGCAATTGGGCAGGGTGGGGATGTGTTGGGGAAGTTCTGCCCAGGGCTCAGCGTGGGGATGGCTATGGAAAAACACGTGGCAATTGGTATGAGGAGCCCGGAGCTGTCAGCACTGTGCCCGAAAGCTGGGTACAGAACAAAGACCTGCAGAGCTGATGTAGACAAGGAGAGAGATGGAGTGTGGGGCTTCAGACTCCTCCTGGTGCTTGGCTTGGTGGGGCTATGTGGGGTCTCCCTCTATCAAGCTCAGAGCAGTGCTAGCAAGCCAGAAAACTGTCTCAAAACCTTCCCCCCCCCTTCTATTTTTTCCCCAGCTGTGCTTTGTGATGTATCCTCAGTAGTGCTTCATAGAAACCTAGAATCATTTGGGTTGGAGAGGACCTTTAAAAGGTCACCTAGTCCAACTGCCCTGCTCCACTCTTGGGTTGTGCTGAAAGTGGGGTGCAGGAGATGGGTTTGGGTCTTTGCTACTTGCTGGTGGCAGATGTAGGCTGTGCTGTCTGATGGGTGCTGGGTGCAGCAGCCCTTGGAAGCGTGGTGGGAGGCAGTGAAGGGCCCACAGCCCCCGAGGGTGGTGCAAGAGCTGGGTACCTTCTTCAGCTGGGCTGACCCTGAGCATCCTGACTCCCTCCCACCCAGCCGAGCTCCCCTTTCTCTTCCTTAATTCCTGCTGTTGATCTCGCTGACAGAAAACAAATTGGCTTCCTCTCATTAGCAAGTCGAGTGAGTCTTCTGGCAAACCTTTTAAGCACACAATATCTGGCAGGCCAGCCCCGTGCCCTCTGCCTGCAGAGGCTTGTGGCTGCTTTCAGGGCAGGCGAGCGCTGGGGAGGCTTGTGCCGGAGGCTCCCGGCCTATTGTCAGGCAGAGCCGTGGTGCCAGCACGGCCCCCGGGAACAGCGAGGAACTTCACCAGCAGCCCCTTTCAGAAAGACCCTTTTATTTGCATCCAGTGAACACAAGGTTTTGTGTTTTTTTTTTTTCTCTTCAGGCCAGGGATGGCAGGGGGCCAAGCATGTGAAAGTTGAAGGCTTGAAGCAGCCTGGAGAGTGAAAGGTTTAATCGCTTGCAGAAAGAGGATCACGTCTTTAGGCAGAGCCTGTGCTCTCTGGCAGCCAGCCGAGTAGGGGAAAGGTAGAGCCCTGCTCGCTCTCCCCGCTGCGCTGGGACTCCAAAATAATTGGGTTGGGTTGGGGAGGGGGAGGCGATGTGAGCAGCTCCAGGCATGCCCTGCCATGTGCGAGTAAAGGGTGTTTATTCCAGGTTGGTGACCTCCCTTCGTGCCTGGAGATCCTGTTGGGTAAATAGCTGCCTGGGGCAGCTCCAGCCAGCCTTGTTGATTCTCATGTCTTGTTTGGCTAAATAAAGGGGAAGGGAAAGAAAAACATCCAGAGCAGCCAGGAGGTCTTGTTGTTCTGCTGGTGTCATAGGGATGTGCAACATGAACTGGAACTAAAGAGGGTGTTCCTCAAACAAAAAGCTTGAGCTGAGGCTGTTCAAGCAGCTGCATCTCATTCAGCTGCTGGAAAGACCCTGTTGCACCAGGAAAATGGAAGAAATGGGAGTGCAGGGAGTGTGGCCAGGGCCCAGGAAAACAAAAACCAGACAGGGACATGGTTGACCCCTGCACGCTGGGGCCACCAAGCATCCACCCAGGCACCATCTGGCTGATGCTGGTAGAAGAGGCGAGGGACTGTGGGAGCCCAGCAGCCACCAGTGCCTCCCTGCTGGGGTTGCTGCTGCTGCTGTGGGCTCAGGTCCCAAGTTTTCCTCGCCTCCAGCCTTGCTTGGCTTCCCTGGCTGCATCCCCCAGGAGAGCAGGGGTGTGGAGGGTGCCCTTGGCCCCCTTGCTCTGTCTGCTGCCTTTCTGGGGGTTTGGTCCTCAGTGCAAAACACTTGCTCTGGATCCACATCTGCACAGGCTTGGAGGAAGGCTTGTCCCATGGGTGCAGTGGTGGCACCAGTCCTGGGGAGGTGTGAGGGATTCTGGTGGCCCTGCAGGTCCAGCCTTGCTGCCCACAGGGCCATCCCATGGTGGGAGAGGGCCTGCGTGTGCCAAGGAGGCAAAAGTTAACTGGGGAGGGGGGAAGAATGGGTGAAAGGTGGTGGTAGGTGTCACAGGACTGTCCCCCAGGTCCCCCTGTGATGATCTTTCCTCCAGTTGTGGCTCTGCTTGTCACCCGGATGCAGCATTGGGGCTCCCCTGCTGCCTGGCAAGGATGGGACGATGTCCCATGGGGGCTGCTCTTGCCCTCAGAAGCTCAAGGGCCCCATTTTCCCCCCTCCTGCCCCACATGAAGCCCCAGGGCTGTGGGAGAAGCCTCTCTCCTGCTGCTGCCCTGGATCACGGTGCCAGCCCTGACCCTGGGGGCAAGTGAGACCCCAAAGGTCGGCCAGGAGGGCAGCCACCACCCCAGCACAGCCTGGGGCTTGTCTTTAGGTTTCTTCACCCGTCTGTCTTGGGATCATGCTGGCAGCAGCTGTGAGCCACCAAAATCCATCCCACCCTTGCGTGGGGAGAACAGAGACCCCTTTGTCTGGGGGGGGGTGATGGGGGCACCTGTCCTGTCTGACAAAGAGCCCCTTGACTGCGCCGCCAGCCCGGGGCTGGTGTCCCTGCACATCCTCCTGCAGCCTTCTGACTTGGGTTTTGTCACAGGTTCCCACCCCCACCCCGTCCCTCCCTGAGGGCTGAGGATGGTGGCTCCTGGATGGACTTTTATCCGTGCTGTTGAAACGGTGCTTTGCTGGCAGTGCCGGGCAAAGTCTCCGCAGGGGCGGAAGGCGAGGTGGGAGCCCAGCCAGCGTGGGGACAGCCTCACCCCGAGCAATCCACTCGTGCAATGAGCTGGGGCTCTCTGTGATCCACCCACCCACCCCTTCACTGTCCCGGTCAGTGTGTCTTGGGCCAAAGGGTCACTCCAGCCTGGCCCCATGCCTGCTGGTGGCAGGTTGCCCAGCAGGCTGCCTGGCTGGGGCCATGGCTGTCACCAGGAGTGAGAGGTTGTGTGCTGGAGGCTCAGGCACCTTCCTGACACCAGGACTTGGGGTTTCATTCTGCCCTTAAGGATCTTTGAGGCTACTTCAGCCTTGGGGTGGAATGGGGATGCTTGGCCCTGCCTTGCTCCTGGCTTAATCCCATCCCAAACAGGCTGCTCCCACCCAGTGCAGAGGGAACTGGAAAGTTCCTTGGGTCTCTCCTCAGGGAGGAGCTGTGATCTCCAGCCTAGCTCACCCTGGCCTGATGCCTGGCTTCTGCCTTGGACAGAAGCCCAAGGAGCTGTGTTTGGACAAATAGGAAGACATGGGGTCACAGCAAGTGAAGATGTGAGTCAGGGGCCATTGTCTCCAGCGCCTGTCCAGAGCCACAGCCACTGCTGTGCACAGCTGGCCAGGCTCAGGGCCAGGGTTGCAAGTGCTGGGGCTGTGGTAGGGTCAACCTGCTTGGGCCTTGGGGTCATCTTCTCAATTGCTGTTTCCCTCCCCTGCAGAGCTCCCAGAAGATTGCCACCAGCTCTTCCTGGCTGGGCAGCGAAGCAGTGGGGTGTTCCAGGTGCAGCCAGCCGGGTCTCAGCCCTTCAAAGTCTTCTGTGACATGACCACAGGTAAAGCGGTGGAGTTGTCCCGCGGTGCTCTGTGTGGTGCTCTTGCAAACAGTAATCCCCAATGACTGTATCTTCCCTGCCTGCAGAAGGTGGCTGGACAGTGATCCAGAGGCGCACAGACGGCTCTGTGGACTTTGACCAGCTTTGGGATGCCTACAAGAATGGCTTTGGAGACCTTCGTGGTAGGTGGAGGAGGGTGTTTATCTTAAGTAATAAACAATTATCTTAGCATGCTGCTCGCCCTTTATGGCTGCTGGAGGTACCTGTGCTGGAGCAGAGGTTTGAGCAGAGGAGGGAAGGATGTTGCTCACAGAGCAGGAGTCCTTGGTTCTTCCTGACTTGCCCCACATGTGCCAGACAGCGATTCAAATGCCACAGTCTCCTGGGTTGTCCCTTTTTCTCTCTGGAGCCTGCTTGTTTCTGCTTTGCACAGCATGTTTGGGTTCCTGCTGTGGCCAATGCAATGTGTCTTGTTTCAGGTGATTTCTGGCTTGGCCTGGAGAAGGTACATCACCTTGTCCAAGAAGGAAAGTACGATCTTCTGATTGAGCTGGAAGACTGGGAGGGAAATTCTCAGGTGGTTCAGTTTGTCTTCAGCCTTGGTGGTGAGAGCACAGCCTACATGCTCAACCTGCTGGGACCTTTGTCTGGAGAGCTGGAAAATGCCATTGGGGACTTCAGGCAGCTGCCCTTCTCCACTCGGGATCGTGACCACGATCTCAAAGCTGACACAAACTGTGCCAAACACCTCTCAGGTCAGTACAGGCTCTTGCTTCCCAGTGATGTGTTCTTTCTCTTCAGCTTGCCTGGTGGTGGCCATGAGTGGAACGATGACCCTATGGGACCAGAGCCCTTTGGTGTTGAGCCCGGTTTGTCCCCCGCTTCCCTGGAAAGCTGCATCCTTAGGAGGAGCCATACAGGGAACTGGGAGGGAACCTGAAGCTGGGAGGGACTGGTGATTCAGGTCTTGGCCCAAGCATCTGTCTTTGTAACAGCTCTGCTAGCTCCCACCTTGCTTGGAAACCTTAAAAGATAGGCAGAGGCCACTCCCCAGGCCTGAGCTGGGGCTGCTGAAGGGTTCAAGGGGGTTTTAGATGTGAGGAAGAGGAGCAGGGATTTGCAGATGCCTCTTGAAGTCACATAGGATCTGCACAAAGGTTTCCCAGCGTGTGGGACTCATCAAGGGTGTACGAGGTGGTCTTGTAACCCTGGAGAAGTGGCAAAAATGGGGGCAGCAGCCACCCTGACCCTGGGCTTGTTTTCTGTCTGGAAGTGCTGTTGGTTAAACCTGCCTCTGTGTTGCCTTGGTAGGTGGCTGGTGGTTCAGCACGTGTGGCCATGCCAACCTCAACGGGAAGTATTTCCGCTCCATCCCCCGCCAGAGGCACGAGCGCAAGCAGGGCATCTTCTGGAAGACATGGAAAGGCAGGTATTACCCACTGAAGTCAACCACCATGAAAATCCAACCTGCAGCACTGGAAGCAGAGCCCTAAAGCTGCCACATGAGACTTGACCCTCTCTGCGGAGCACAGACCTGAGCTCTATCATTTGGTGTTTACAGAAAACAAATCCACCCTCCCCAGGAAGTCCCTCGAGCATTTCTCTTGGTTAGCAGCCCTTTAGTGGCAGGACACAGCTCCTCACTCTTAAGTAAAACAGCTCTATGTTGCTGAAACCCCTGGATGGGAGCTCCCAAACCAGAAGAGGAGCCACCAGCAGGGAGATCCACCTCTAGAGCATGCACAAAGGTCTTCCAGCCTGCCACACGCTGCTGTAGCAAGTTCAAGTTGTCTAGTGCTTTCTGTCCTGTCTGAACACTTCTGTGCTGGTTTTTGTGAGCTGGGACAGGGGGAGAGGGAAGCATGTGAAATGTCTCACTACCCTGGATCCAGATGTTGGGTACAGAACCTCATTGTGTCCTGTCTCTCACTGTTTTCCACGTACCCTCCTGTGAAAGCCCCCAGAGCCTCCTTCCCCCACTGGTGCCATGGAACAGTGAGCCTTAGGCAGCTCCAGCTCTTCAGCCCCCACTCTGGTGACCTCAACTTGCTGAGAATACTAATGTTGGTGGGAAGGCTGAAGGATACCCTGTGTGGAAGGGGGACCTCAAGCTCACTTGGCTTCCCTGAGCTCTGTGGCTTTGAAGTCCTGTGTTTCTGGCTGTGCTGGGATTTGCCAGGAGCTGGGGGAAACCACATCCAGCTCCAGGAGGTGATGGGTGGGTTCCTGGAGGGCTGAGTCTTAAGTTCTGCCTGGAGCCTACTAGTGTTGCTGGGAGTGGTTGAGAGGCACTGGGACAGCACAGGTAGAGAGCAATGACTATCCCTGGGCAGGACCAGCCCTGCTGTCAGCTGTACATCACCCTGGAGGGCTGCCTTCTTCCAAAAGACTCCCCGTACTTTGCAGAGTGAATAGCACCATCCCATGTGCATGTCCCAAAACTGGCTGAGGGACAGCAGGGTTTCTCCAGGAGAGCTGCACCTCCTTGTTGGGTGCATACCCTGATGTACAGCATCACCTCTGCATCGGGTACCTGGGGAGAGGTGGGTGAAACAGCTCCCCCAAAACTCCTGGGGGCCAAGCTGCCATCTTGGGGCTTCCCAAGCATTCCTGCCCTATTGAGGTCATATTGACTACTGTGCTAGAGCTCCTAGCTGCTAAATACTGTAAATAGTCATTTGTAGGATGCTGGATCTTGTTGATGAATTTCCCCTTTTAATTTGTTTCCATATTTAAATGCAGTGTTAATAACAATGTGGTGTAATTTATAAATGTTGATGCTGGAAAAAAACAAACAAAACTGCAACTGTACTTTGTGTATTTTAAACTTTTTTTTTTGTACTAAAATATCTTTTCTGAAGATGTCTTTTAATAAAAACAAGCCAGTAACTGTCCTGCCTGGATTATTGGCCCGATGGTTTACCAGTAGAAGATGTAGAAACTCTCAGTCTGGGTTTGGAAGCTTCATGTGTCAGAGGTTTGACCTGAGCATTGTGCTTCCTTCTGGCCTCAAGTTCCAGCTGTGGCACCATGGAACTCTGCCATAAACCCCTGCTGTAACCCCCAGAAGTAGTTCTTGGTCTACTTCAAGCTTAGGGGCTTCTAAATTTCTTCTCCCTCTGGAAATCAGACTCTGGGCCAGCAAGTTTGAGTGGTGCTGAGCTGGCTCTTCTTCCTTCCTGATGGCAAACATCTACATGGGGGAGGATGTTCTTGTGGTTGGCTGGAAAACCCTGTGCCAACTCCTCGACCAAGAGCAGGGGCTGAGGTCTGAATTATCTAGACAGGTTAAAATCAGAGCTGCCCAGGACAGGCCCCAGTAAATAGTAGCAGAGTTGTCTACAGAAGCATTTTGTGTGACTTCTAGGGAATGATTACACATATGGGAATGAAATGAGCTGGGAATGGAGGAGCCTTGGAGATGATAGGGGAAATCTCCAATATGCTTGTGATCTCAGGTACGTGGCCTGGTACAGGAGCTGAAGAAAATAGCAAGTGCTTCTTTAGCTGCTTGAGGAAGGGGGACAAAAATTGCTTATTGTGAAAGGAAGAGACAAGAATAAGGATGGCAGACCCTTAGAGCAGCTGTATAAATACCTGGTGTGCCTAAAGTGGCCCCAGCTCCTGCTTCCCTGGGGAAAAACCTGGGGTTAATTATAGCCCTGAGGTCAATTGCACAAACAGCTCATTATGGATGGCTTTGTGCTATTTATCTGCTCCCTTGCACTCAGAAATACATTTTTAATGTTTCATTTGCTTAATTCAAGGCACGTTTATTCCCTGGGTGCTAGCAGATACCGGAGTGCCGTGTTTCAGTCTGGATGCTGGGGCAGGTTTTATGCATCAGCTGGAGAGTGGTGGAGGAGTTATGCTGTATTTATTCGTTGCCAGGGTGCTTTTGGCAGATCTGGGGTTTGCTCCACAGTGGTGCATTTCATCTCCAGCCTCTGCAGAGGCCAACACCAGCTGGGGGAAGGCTCAATGCCCCAAATCTTGCTGAGCCCAGGAGTTCCAGCTGCTGCTTTCATCTGTGCCTTGATCTCGACTTGTGTGAAAGTCTCCACATCCCATCAATGGAATCACAGAACCATATAGGTTGGAAGAGAGCCTTGGGATCACCCAGTCCAACCATCGGCCCCACTCTACAAAGGTCTCCCCTACACCAGATCCCCCAGCACCACAGCTCATCCACTCTCAAACACAGTCAGGGGTGGGGACTCCACCCCCTCCCTGGGCAGCCCAGTCCAGGCTCTGACCACTCTTGCTGGGAAGAATTCTTGCCTCATGGCCAGCCTAACCCTACCCTGCTGCAGCTTGAAGCCAGTCCCTCTCCTTCTAGCGCTCATTGCCCGGAAGAAGAGACCAGCACCACCCTCTCTGCAATGGCCTTTCAAGCAGCTGGAGAGAGGAATGAGGTCTCCCTCAATGTCAACAGCACCCCATGCTCCCAGACCATAGGGCCCTTCCAAGTCCCTCAGCAGAAGCAGCCGGTCCTAAATCTCTGGAATCCCCCAACTCCATCACTTTTACCGCAGCGCAGGTCGTCCCGCCCGGAGGCCGATGGAGGATGGGGCAGCTCCCTCCAGCGACAACCCGGGGAAACCGCACCGTGCGCTGCCGAGAGCTCCCGCAGAGAACCGGGGAACCGCCTGGTCGGAAGGGACCTTCCAGATCACTGAGTCCAACCATCAGCTGACAAAACCCACCACTGACCCACCCCCCTCACCACCGCGTCTGCCCGGCTTTTAAGCCCCTCCAGGGATGGCGACTCCACCACTGCCCTGGGCAGCCTCTGCCAAGGACCCACAACCCTTTTGGGGAAGAAATTGTTCCTCATCTCCATCCTAAACATCCCCTGGGGCAACTTGAGGCTGTTTCCTCTTGTCCCATCACCTGTGACTTGGGAGAAGAGATGGACACACACACCCCCCAGCTGCACCCTCCTTTCAGGGAGGAAAGAGCGAGGTCTCCCCTCAGCCTCCTCTTCTCCAGGCTGAGCACCCCCAGCTCCCTCAGCTGCTCCTCACAAGACTTGGTCTCCAGACCCCTCACCAGCTCCGTTGCCCTTCTCTGGACCTGCTCCAGCACCTCCATGTCTTTTTTGTGGTGAGGGACCCAAAACTGGACACAGCCCTCGAGGTGAGGCTCCACCACTGCATCCTTCAGGTCACAACATGCTACTGCTCCCCAGAGCAGGTCACCACTGCCCTCCAGCTGGTTGAGCTGTGCCAGGCTGCGCCCCCACAGCAGCTCCCAACATGATGGTCAACCCAGGGCTTCCAGTTCTCCCAGCAAACCCTCACCCAGCAGCTGGCAAGACGGGGTGCTGCTTGTGCTGTGCGCTGGAGGGGGCTGTGCTGCTGGTGGTGATGGGGGCTGAGCTCAGTACATGCCAGTCGGCTGCGGGGTCTGCACATGGTGGGACAGGGCTTTTTGGGGCCAGCAGTGCTGGGGGACAGGCTGGGGCTGTGGTCCAGTGGGTGACACGGGGCTGGCATGTGCCTCGACGTGGAGCTCAGATTCATCAGCAGAAAGACATTCAACCGCAGCTGCAGCGGAGGCGAGGGTTCTCCCAGAGCATCATTGGCTCAAGACGATGTTGCACATCCCAACCCAGCTGCATTTGGTGGCCCCAGGAAGTGGGGAGAGACCCAACCTACTGCACAGAGCCCCAACCTACTGCACAGAGCCCCTTCCAACCCCAACCTGTGCAGGAAAGGCAGGAACAACTGCCGGGAGATCTGACAGTGGGGCTTCAGGGCCTTTTTTGTACAACAGCAGAATCCAAATCACTCTTTCCAAAGTCTGGCAAAAAGGGAAGGTGTTGGTGCGCTCACAGAGCTGCACTAGCTGGGGTGGACGGGCTGAGACCCGGCATGGGTGACACTGGGATGCTGGAGGGGGAAAGCCAGAGACATCACCCCAACTCCCCTCCAGCGTGGCTGTCACAGCACCACAATGAAACAAAAAAGGCAAACAAAAAGAAAGGCAAACCCCTCTTAAATCTGAAACCTGGTGCAAATTAATAAGAAGAGATGAGTTCTCCACCCGCCAACACTCCCCAGATCCCGCCCTGGCCTGGTCCCCCATCTTACCGGCACCAGCAAGAGTCTTGCTTCCAAAGCCATCCCTTGCCCAGCAGACACACTGGGGCATCAGGACTCTCCCAGTCCTCCCAGCAACTTCAGCTCTTCTGCTGCAGCTCAGCAGCACCAAGAATAAATCGAGTTGCCCATGGCTGTGTCTGGCTTGGCTTGGCAAGCATCCACACCCTCACCAGGGTCCCAAGCAGAGTTTTGTGGGGTGGCTCCCCTGAGGGTGCTTACAGACACCCAAAGGGCCAGATCCCACTAAGAGGGTGGGAAGGGGAACTCCGGTATGAGCATCCTGGGCCAGCAGCTACGCCTCAGGGTAGAGCAGGGGCTGAGACACCCAGGACAAGAGGCATCATCTGGGATGACCACTCTGAGCAAGTTTTTATGACGTAAAAAAAAGCAGCAGATTGCCTAGGCCCGACTGCTGTCAATGGTGTGTGCTCCAGCATAGCTTAAGAAAATAAGTGGAGCTCGTAGGACATCTGCTGCCCGAGGCCTGATGGCCTGCAGCCAATTTGAGGACACAGGTGGGATTTCCAGAAAGAGTCTGCAAACGCGTTGCCCCATCAGCAACTGGTGACACGTGGCTGGTTCTGGTGACACACCGCCAGTTCTTCAATGCAATGTGGACCATGAGCTCAGGGGACTGCTGAGGGTGAAGAAGGCAGGAGCTCTGGGCTCATACATTGCCCCAGGGTAGCATCCCTCTTCTGACACCGAGTCATCGTGGTCTCCATTCCCTGCAGCCTGTGTTAAAGCCCTGCCCCAGGGGATTTCGGAGCTGGATGACACTCACAAAGGTACCTCCATTCCACCTTGCCCTTGCCTTGGCAACAATTCCCAGGCACTGGAAGAAAAGAAGAAAGTGATTTCCATTCAAACCAACAAAAAAGAGCTTTGATTCCTCCCCCTCCTCCCCCACCCCCCACCCTCAATATTCAGTTCAGAATCAATTAAGCTACTTGTGATAATGAAAACAAGATGTTTTACTTCCACTGTGCCCATTTTAACCAGAACAAAGCAAGGGATGAGAAGGCCTCAGCTGCCAGACCAGCAAGGAGACACCCTCCTCTCCCTCCTTTCACCCAGCCGCTCACTGGCTGAGGCGTTATCTGCTGTGGGAAACTCAGCACGGGATTAATTCCCCTTCCCGGGAGATTCTGTTCCAGCTTGGCTCCTCCTGGTGCTATTTAGCTGTTCATCGGTTGGATGTTTAATACCCCTGGGCATGCTCGAGTCATTACTCAACAGGGCTGTTTGCTGTCGTCCTGCAGGGATGGGAACAGCAGCAGCGGGAGAGAGTGATGACGCCTTCCTGCAGATCCCGGGAGATCAAACTCCCTTTGGCACAGAATTGTAGAATCATAGAATCATCCTGGCTGGAAGAGACCCTTGGGATCACCCAGTCCAACCATCAGCCCCACTCTACAAAGGTCTCCCCTACACCAGATCTCCCAACACCACAGCTCATCCACTCTGAAACACAGTCAGGGATGGGGACTCCACC